>JARQOC010000010.1:138356468-138397531 GCA_033576535.1 Allobates femoralis
ACCCTGTCTTGAGATTTTCTAGAGTCAATGCACTCAGTTTTTAACTCCTCAATGGCTTTCTCTGTTTTTTCTGCTCTGGAAACTATTGAGACCACCGAATGTTTAATCTCATCAATGTCGTCTCTCAAAGATTTTTTAAAATCAGCAAATACTTTAATCAAGAAATCTCTATCTGATAGTTGTCCATCGTCAAGGTTGGAGAGAGGATCTGTGTCTTTCCTTGAGGTCTTCATTCTTTGTCTCACCGGGCTCTTGGTTTGAGGGTCTCGATCTGAGTCATAATCTTCCCGAAAATTAGAGCTATCATGTGATCTGGATATAGTTTCCATTTCTTTTCTTTTTGAGTTTGCCTGGGTAGATTCATAAATCATAGGTGTGGATTTCCATTCTTCTGAACTATTCTCCACTGTTAAGGAATCTTTACTGCCACTTTGTGACTGGTTACTATGGTAGGGCGAGGAAGGCATAGTGATTGGTGTGGACTAGCCTCCACCAGTTCACCAGTGGAATTTTTGGAAGTAACGTTTGGTTTAGGCTTGGGAGACATTAGGACTAGTATACTGTATAAATTGAGGTATATAAATTAAGAAATTAAGAATATCAAAGTACGTATAGTAAGTCTCTATAGCCAGCTCCAGTAAACTATATTGAGCCAAAAACAATTACAATTAGGTAATAGACTTACACAATACTAGAGCCAAGGAACAGAAATTAAGTACAATTATCTGTAAATACAGACTCAGAGTATAAAGTAAATAGCTCTCTCCCCCAATTAGAAGATGAAAAGATCACCCACCCAAGACCCAACAACTACCACCCAAACTACCTTTAGTCAC
The DNA here is from genome assembly GCA_033576535.1 of Allobates femoralis. Classification (NCBI taxonomy): domain Eukaryota; kingdom Metazoa; phylum Chordata; class Amphibia; order Anura; family Aromobatidae; genus Allobates; species Allobates femoralis. The sequence continues at coordinate 138,357,305 of JARQOC010000010.1, forward strand.
AAGAAACAGAGTCAAACATCAATATTCAGATCAATATAAAGGTGTACCCCAACAGCACATCCCCATAAATGAATAGCTGTTTAGTTGACTTCTCGACACCGGAAATCGTCTACGAAGCTCGGATACGTTGGAGGCTTGTTTGAAGAGATCCCTCCCAAGAGTGGTCAGATCACGTAGAAACCTTAGACAACAGGATCCGTCTACGTAGCTCGGATACGTTGGAGGCTCGCCGACCCCGCTTGATTGAAGAAGTCCTTCTCGGAGATGTAGTAGCACGCGTAGATGGAAGAAGAAGTTATAAGGCAACAGCTTGCAGATAAACAAATGAGTAGCGAAAAAGAGTCTCCTGAAGTCTTAGTGTAACACTAGGACTAGAAAGGTTATATATCTCCCCCTCAGACTCATGAATTGTCCAATATGTAGAATGGTATTATCCCCACCCTATGCAAGTATGTAACTAAGCAAGGAGCATCCAAAATAGTATGACCAGATAGTCTATGAAGAAGGCTGCAGGGATGTCTCAGTCTAGTCACTTATATTAAATCTCCTCAATCAGGACAGCAACTCATCTTTTAGTAGATCCCCCACGCCTCCTGTACCTGTCACTGTTGTTTTCCAAATGCATATGAGGGAACATTTACCTCAGAGGTCCGGATCTTACAGTGAGGAAAATCCGTTTGTGTAGTAAATTGGCATCCTCCGGGAAAGCCACAATCAGCAAATCAAAGATGGTGCCTCCACTACTCCCCTGAGAGAAATGGCAGTTTTCCTCAAAGAATAGCAGAAAATGGTCTAAGAACAAATTTAATAGACCAAAACAATAAAATCTCCAAAAACTAATGAGAGAAGTGAATGAAAAAGCCCATATCAGAGATAGAATAGGCTGTATATAGAAAATAAAGCAGAATAAGATTTTGATAAATATATCAACAAGACAAGATCTTCTAGTCCAGAAAGATAAAGTCTAATATTACTTCAGTAAACTGTGACCTGTGTTGTCAATTTCAGATGATTTATGGGTGACAGGAGTATTATTATGAAGCATTCAGTGATCACAAAATGGCGCCACCTTCACTCCCATGTGAGAGAAAAAAAAAAAAAACAAATAGACTTCAGTCAGTGTCTTGAGGTAAAAATCATTACAAATTCAGCCAAATAAAGGTAAAAGCCAGTATAATTTCAGAATTATGACCTGAAATGTCAATTTCTGACTTTTAACAGACAACAGGAGGATATTATTATGAGGTGACCAGTAGTCTTAAAATGGAGCCTCCATCACTCTTCTGAGGGGCCAGATTTCAAGGTGTCCTGAGGTCAATTCCTCTCAGAATTGATCTCAAAAGGGTTCAAATGAAGCCCAGAGATTAGATCTTACAGGTCTTGTCGCTTTGATGAGACAACTTTAAAAAGGCAGTTTATGTAGAAAAAAGCCCAGGTTTAGATTCCGCGCAGACCACCAAGCAGGAAGGGTATGTTTGATGTCCGTTTATTGAGCCAACGCATTTCACAGCAGGACCTGCTGCTTCCTCAGGGCAAAATCGGGGGGCATTGAATTATCATCATAGATAAGACCCTATGTGCGCTCCCTTCTCTCTTTGCTTTAAAAAGGCAAAAATTCCCAGTAGCTTGTCTGTGGGCACAGGAGCTCAGGGATCCACATCCTCACATGCTGCTGCAGGCCACGTCTCTCCCCCCAACAATCTTTTTGGAGCTGGAGATTTATTTTTCCAGCAGGACTTGGCACCTGTCCACACTGACAAAAGTACCAATACCTGGTTTACTAACCACAGTATCACTGTGCTTGATTGACTGCTAACTCTCCTGACCTAAACCCCATAGAGAATCTATGAGAGACACCAGACCCAACTGCAGATGACTCACCGTTGCCGAGTTCTCACATCTCAGGCGATGCTTCACTTGTCACGGTTCCGCGCCTGAGGCTGCGGGGCCCAGTGGTCAAATGAAAAGGGAATAAGGGATTGGAATAAAGTCTTGATTGTCGTGACGCCACCTGTGGGTGTCCGGTGATGGTACCGGCGCTGCTTGGGCCTCAGGGGGATGTGCGGCAGCTAGATGGGATGCTCCCCACAGGATGAGCAGTAATCCCCGGGGCCAGGAGCTGCTCTGGATGGAATACGGCAGCTAAGTTGTTTTACGAGCAAGGTTAATAACAGTTCTGGAAGAAATGCACTGACACAATGCTCCTCTGTAACGGGTCTTTACTGTAAGTTCGGTGCGGTACACGGTATACAGTTTGTCAGGTAACGGACTGGGTGGTCCCAGTGATGAACCGCCTCTGTCCAGAGCTCCACGGTGTTCCTCCTTTACTAATGTCTTATTTTTGTTGCCGTTGCTCCCTTAGTGCACCAGTTCAAGGCACTGGGAATCTCTATTGGATTACCTTAGCCAGGTGGCTAGTCTAGGCTGTAAAGGGTCCAGAGGCCCAATGGTAGGTACCCTGCTGGTTAGACTGCTGGGTTAGCGGCTGTAGTGAGGCGCTCCTAAGAAGCTGCTCCGTCACTCCGGTTTTGCAGAACAGCGGTGGACGTCTGTTTGCCTCGGAACCGGTGTCTGGTGAGACTGGGCATGGGTGTCTTTTAACCCGTTGCTTAGTTGCTTTGTTGCCCGATTTCTGGTCTGGGTCACCGCTTGGTGGTGCCCTCCCAGTTAAGTTGTCTTTTCAGGGCTGCACGGCACTGTGCAGACGCCTGCTCCTTTCCTCCTTCTTCCACGTCCTCTACACGACTCTCTTCTCCTCCTAACTTACCCCCCACACTACACCTTATACTCCTCCCTCCAGGACCTGATTGGTCCTCTACCTCTGAGTGGTGCATGTGGTGTATGGATCTCTGGATTTAACCACTTCATCACTGAGACGGAAGATATTACATCTTCAGTCAGGGATGCAATACCTTCCTGTGATGCACTCGTTGCGGGGCGCCACACAGACAAACTGTAAGCTGCTATCAAAGCAACCTGGGCTTCCATAACCTGTCAGAAGCCACAGGCTGATCACCTCCAGGACATGCCGAATTGATGCAAGTATTCATGCAAAAGGACCCAACCAACTATTGAGGGCATTTACTGTACAGAGTTTTCATTAGGCGAACATTTATGAGTTACAAATCATTATTTCAGTTGGTCTTATATAATATTCTAATTGTCTGAGATAATGACCTTTGGGTTTTCATTGGCTGTAAGTTATAATCATCAACATTAACATAAATAAACCCTTGAAATAGATCACTCTGTGTGTAATGACTATATAATATGTGTTTCACTTTATGTATTGAATCACTGAAATAAATTAACTTTTTGATGATATTCAAATTTATTGAGATGAACCTGTAAATTTTTTTTTACTGAGCTAGATATTAAATATCCCTTAATACTCACCTCTGCAGTAATCGATGAATAGAACATTGTAAGGCATGGCTGACTCTGTAGATGGCACATGTCAGCAAGTACGTAAAGCACCTACTCATGGTTATGTAATAACTGCTGGAATCTACAGAGCAAACGATAATTATTTGTTAATGTCAATACACTCTTTTGTGTCCTACCCGGCCCAGGATCAAACCATGCTCTGTGTATGGTCAGACACATCCATTACACAGTACATAGCAGGGACACATATATAAGAATATCTCAGCACAGGAGATGTAGCATGATCAGATCATGTCCCTGTATGTGTGGCACCCTGTGCCAAGTAACCACAGAACCAACTAGAACACCAAGGGATTTCTACATCTGGTACCCACATACACACAACACCTTCCACTCCAGGCCTGTAGGGAGAGCACCACTGGTTGCTGTTAAGCCAGATCCCCTATAAATACAGGTGCTGGGGGCTGAGTTATTCAGAGTGTGCAGTCGCTAGGAGAACTGTGAAGTCCAGCTCAGAGCCTAGTGAGCAAAACTCATTACTGGAGCCATGCTAGGCCCGAAACCAGTGCACCGCCAGAGCCAGTGTGAGGGTTTAGAGAGTGAGGACCGAAGGCAGAGACGAGAAACAGTGCAGCGGGGGCAGAGGAGCCATACTGGCTCACCCCAAGAGAACACCAGACACTGGAGTCCGAGTCTGCAAGGGAAAGATTACCCCAGCAGAGAATCCCAGTACACCGCAGAGGTTTAGCTTCCCGGACACCCACAGCACTCCCCATTTCAGAGCCAGGAGCTGCAGAGAGGTAACGGTAGCCAAGCGAGAGCCCTCAGTGCAGCAACACGGGTATGGAGAGACAGGAGGTCAGGCCTGGTTTCATACCTGCCGGGCTTCGGGACAAGAGAACAGGACAAGGAGTCCTTTACCCCGCTCATTGTGGAAATCCTGAGATGTAGCCTTCAACCAGAAGAGTGTACCTGCAAACCATCAGTAAAAGGTACCAGAAAAAGACTTCATTGTATGTGTGTCCATCCTTCTGCCCTGTCCCACACCGCAACGACTACACACATTTTTCATGTGTGGGACTACAATTGCATTCACCGCATCCGGATCTGCATGCGGTGAACGCAATTCTATGAAAAAGTGTGACTCTAGCCTAAGTGTAAAAATCGCATATGGATGATTGGTCACTTGGTCACATGACATCTACTCAGACTGCGGGGGGGGGCACCAAACTGAACTCTTGCCCTGGGTGCCAGAAAATCTAGATACACCTCTGCGCACAGCGGCAGCCGCTGATCTCAGACAGCCTATCATGTAGCGAGATCTGCAGCTGCTCTATTTCCTGTATCTCCGCACACACAGGAAATAGAGCAGCAGCAGCTGCAGCTGACGCTACAGTACAGGTTGAGAGTCTGAGAGATCAGTGACTGCAGCTAAGTTTAGAAGGGAGGAGGGGGAGGCAGCGCTAAGGGGCCCCTGAGGGTCCCCCCGGTGTGCGAGCAGTGCTCTGAGGCCCCTGGTGTTGGGGGCAGTGCTCAAGAGCCCCCTGTTGTGGGGGCAGTGCTCAGGGGTCCACTTGGGGTAGCAAATTACTAACAGTCCAATGTACAGTACAGCAAAATAATGGTAATAGTAGTGAATAAAATAGACCTAACACGTAACTTTTACTCAGTACTGACTTAAAAAGGCTTGAAAACCTAGTAAAAACAAGTGCAACAAAACAATGAGGGCCAACCTTAGTCGAATCTTATGACCCAAGAAAACAACAGGTTGCTGCCCTTTTAAAATGTTAGGGTATCACCTTACCAATAACCTCACTCTTAGCTAGGTACAACAGTCTGGTGGTGATAACTCCCTTCTAGCGATATATATAGGAACAATCTCACCCGTTCTGTGGACGTTCCTAGGTGTCAGACATTCACTCTGAACTAGGGATGGGCGAATTCCTCGCTACTATTCGGGACTCGCCCGAATAGTAGCGGACTCGGGGGACTCGCTACTCGCCGAGTTTCCTTAGGAATTACTCGGGGGTAGCGACTCCCTGTACTTTTGCAGTGTATCTTTGTCAGTGGGTTTGTCATGTGACCGCAGTGCAGCCGCGTCACAACCCATGTGACCGCTAGCCGAATGCTGATTGGCTGAACTGCAAGGTCTTTTTCCCCATCTTCTCCCGGTGGTCTCCGAGGTACTGTAACAGCCAGAGGTCTTCGGTACCGGTCCAGGTCCAGGAGTACAGGAGGTGAGTATTAATGTTTATTGTTTTTAACCCTAAGGGCCCCTTTACACGTGGCTACATTTCTTGGATGGCTACAGGTAACTTACTGGTTGCAGTGAAATCATGGAGACAAGGTTCTATCTTGTTGCTGTGTACAAATGGAATAATCTCTCCATGATTTCACTGCAACCAGTAAGTTACCTGTAGCCACCCAAGAAATGTAGCCGCGTGTAAAGGGGCCCTTAGGGTACCTTTACACACGGCTACATTTGTAGCTTGTCACCAGGTAACTTACTGGTTGCAGTGAAATCATGGATACATGTAACTTACGTAAGTTTTTTAATTTTTTCTCATATATATATAGCTTGTCAGCATATGTACATCACTGGTAGTAGCTGAGTGCTGCAAGGTTTTTTTCTAGTATATATATATATATATATATATATATACACATATGTACACCTACTTGCAGCAGTATGTACTACAGGGGGCCCATTGAGACTTTTTCGCCCGGGGCCAACAGAAACCTGGAGCCGGCCCTGAGTACATAGCAGGAACACATATATAAGATTATATCAGCACAGGAGATGTGGTATAATTAGACCATGCCCCTGTTGTACGGTCACACACATCCATTACACAGTACATAGCCGGGGCACATATATAATATTATCTCAGCACAGGAAATGTGGTATGATCAGACCATGTCCCTGTACGATCAGACACATCCATTACGTAGTACATGTGGAGGCCAGGTCATCTGGCGTAGCACCCCCATCACTCTCCTTCTTGGTCAAATAGCCCTTACACAGCCTGGAGGTGTGTTTGGGGTCATTGTCCTGTTGAAAAATAAATGATGATCCAACTAAACGCAAACCGGATGGAATAGCATGCCACTGCAAGATGCTGTGGTAGACATGGTGGTCCAGTATGCCTTCAATTTTGAATAAATCCCCAACAGTGTCACCAGCAAAGCACCCCCACACCATCACACCTCCTCCTCCATGCTTCACGGTGGGAACCCGGCATGTAGAGTCCATCCGTTCACCTTTTCTGCGTTGCACAAAGACACGGTGGTTGGAACCAAAGATCTCAAATTTGGACTCATCAGACCAAAGCACAGATTTCCACTGGTCTAATGTCCATTCCTTGTGCTCTTTAGCCCGAACAAGTCTCTTCTGCTTGTTGCCTGTCCTTAGCAGTGGTTTCCTAGCAGCTATTTTACCATGAAGGCCTGCTGCACAAAGTCTCCTCTTAACAGTTGTTGTAGAGATGTGTCTGCTGCTAGAAGTCTGTGTGGCATTGACCTGGTCTCTAATCTGAGCTGCTGTTAACCTGCGATTTCTGAGGCTGGTGACTCGGATGAACTTATCCTCCGCAGCAGAGGTGACTCTTGGTCTTCCTTTCCTGGTGCGGTCCTCATGTGAGCCAGTTTCTTTGTAGCACTTGATGGTTTTTGCAACTGCACTTGGGGACACCTTCAAAGTTTTCCCAATTTTTCGGACTGACTGATCTTCATTTCTTAAAGTAATGATGGCCACGCGTTTTTATTTACTTAGCTGCTTTTTTCTTGCCATAATACAAATTGTAACAGTCTATTCAGTAGGACTATCAGCTGTGTATCCACCACACTTCTGTACAACACAACTGATGGTCCCAACCCCATTTATAAGGCAAGAAATCCCACTCATTAAACCTGACAGGGCACAACTGTGAAGGGAAAACCATTTCTGGTGACTACCTCTTGAAGCTCATCCAGAGAATGCCAAGAGTGTGCAAAGCAGTAATCATAGCAGAAAGGTGGCTACTTTGAAGAACCTAGAATATGACATATTTTCAGTTGTTTCACACTTTTTTTTTTTTTTTTTTTTCTGTGATGAAAACTTTAGCTATCTCATACACACACACTACCTGTGCCTCTATTCAAGAATCGTTTTATAAACTTCTTTCTAGGTGGTATTGGACTCCAGTCAAATTAAACCTTGTTAATCCACTCCTATCTTCCAACTGCTGGAGAAACTGCCAGCAATTAGAGACGTTATCTCATATATTTTGGTATTGTCCCAAGTTACTTAATTTCTGGTTAGAGATAAAATCCCTCATTTCTAAAATCACAGGATTTAAAATTTCTTTATCACCCCAACTGACTCTTCTCTCCATTGGAATTGACGACCTTCCTATAAATCTTAGATTTATCATTACCCATATTCTTCTCACCTCCAAAATACTTATAGCAGCAAGATGGAATAAACTAGAACCTCCTAATGTTATAGATGTAATTGAAAGAATATCTCAACATAGCATATATGAGTATAACTTTTCCCTGAGAAACAATTGCTTTAACAAATTTGTAGAGAGGTGGGAAACCTGGATCATAGTCTACTCACCAAATCTCTTAAATTGAGGCTAATTGACGTACTTCTTTACACTAGCTAGATTTTTTTTGCTTGACAATAGAAACTATGTTTGAAGGTATTGTTCATAGCTCAGAATTTACGGTATTACTTGTTACTTGCTATTGAATTTAACCCTCATTTTTCTTTCTGTATATAGTATGGATGTATGTAAATTGTAAGTTCTAAAACTTATAGTTTGGAATTTGATGTACCTGAAGGCAAAAATGTATATTTATCGCTGTAAAATTCCCTATTTATGTTTGTTTGCATTCAATGTAAAAATTTCCTCCCCTCCCCTTCCTTTCCCTATTTAAGTCCCCCTGTTACTCCCCACCCTTTCCCTTAATAAAAAAATATTTGAAACACACTTTTTTTTCACACTTTTTTGTTAAGTCTATAATTCCACTTGTGTTAATTCATAGTTTTGATGCCTTCAGTGTGAATCTACAATTTTCAGTCATGAAAATACAGAAAACTCTTTGAATGAGAAGGTGTGTCCAAATATTTGGTCTGTATATAAGATTATCTTAGCACAGGAACATTTTATATAAACAGATTCAGTTGTGGAAATTATTATTATTATTACAAGATCTATTGATTAACATGAACTTTAACATTACCTTTGTACATGGGAAAAACCCTTTAACTAGGAAAGTCATATTGGCTTTCATAGAAGGACTGATATGGCTCACACAATCAATGCAAATACTAAGAATACATGGCTGCTGTTTGCTTAGGACTTAACTTTTCTCAGTTTGTTTTTGCCTCTGTTAATCCTTTTCACATGGTTTCTCATGTTATGTAAAGAATAAAGCAAAGGTTGGTGTGAAGAATAGGCAAATATGTCACTTTGTTGACTCTAAGGGGAAAATTACCAGGAAATTGCAAATATCCAGCAAAACATAGACAGCAGAAACGGTACTGTCGTCCTTTGCATATGCTGTGCACTAATTTGTTCTTATGATTCTACTAGAAATACTGCAAATGTTGCTAAAATAAAAGTCATTTTTAAAGGAATTATCCAAGACTGTTTTATTATTTTTTTCTGTGGGCCTAAGAACTAACAGGCTGATAGTTCCTTCATACCTGCCTGTTCCACTTGGCTCCGGCTCAGAGAGGTCACGGACCGCTCCTGCCACCGATTCTGTTATTTACATCAATAAAGCAACTCCTCCTCTCCCAGGCTGCTCTGTTGATGGGGTGTGATTGCTGACATCATGCTGATTGACAGCTGGCTCCTCACAGTTAGCAGCTGTCAATCAGTATGACATTGGAGCTTATAGAAGTAGTTTGATAGAGTTCTCAAAATCAAAAGCAGAGGGCGCAAGGTTAAACATGAATCTCTTGTTTAAAGAGGACCTGTCACCCCCCTGCTGTATGGCAATCTAAATGCAGCACTGAATGCAGCATGTCTGATGCACTCAGGGAATGGGTCCTCCATGTGTCTGTGTGCTGTGTACCCCAATATATAGCCTTTGTAAAACTTACATATAGAAGACATGGAGGCAGTCACTTTGGCTGGAGGGAGCTTGATTGACTGTGGCCATTCCCTCCCTCTCTGCCTCTGTGTGCAGCCTTCTGCTGTGCTGGCTCTGCCCTTCTCCTCTCCTCCTCTCTGTCACTCACAGCATGCAAATCATTTGTCCTGCCATCAGCTCCAGATTCCTGCCCTGACAAAGGATAAACAGCACAGTAGGAGGCGGCAAAGAGAGGCAGTGGGGGATGGAATGGCCCTTTGTCAATCAAGCTCCCTCCAGCCACAGTGACTACCTCCATGGCTTCTAACTGTAAGTTTTACAAAAGCTATATCTGGGGGTACACAGCACACAGACACATGGGGGACACCTTCCCTGAACGCAGCAGACATGCTGCATTCAGTGCTGCATTTAGATTGCCATGCAGCAGGGGGGTGACAGGTCCTCTTTAATGGTCACTTCATCACATTGCTATGCGTTTTTGCAGTAAGGTCCATCTTCATCCGGTGAGACTAGTACACAACTGGGGGCTTGTTAAAGAGAGTATCATGAAGCATGTCCTATCCTGCCTAGCCACATGCTTTATGATTCTGTCTTTGAAAAGTTCCCAATTATTTACTAGTCATACCTGATGAAGGCCAGATTCATCTTTAATCTTGTGCCCATTGCCTCAGATTTTGAGCGCCCAATCAAACTGTTTCTATAATCCCCTATTTCAGTATTATCCCTCCGAGAGTAAGAGGTCGGTGCGGCATGAAATCACTGGCACAAAACAAGCAGGACCTGAGGACCTTTGTTGACATCACGGCCCACGTGAATACCCATGTAACTCACCATCTCTCTGGGCAGCGAGCGCAGCGTGTGGTGCGTGGTAGACACCAAAAGCCCTGTACCATGGTTAGGAAGGCTGCATAACCTCCCCAGATTTGTTTAACCATTGTGAATTATCTTCTACTTGGCCAGCCGGTAATATTCTAGGCGTGCCCCCTCTTTCTCGTTTCTGTCTCCACAATCAATATGACATTATCATCCATGCCCCATCAGCAGAGCAGAAGAGAAGTTGCTGCTCTTTAATGTGACTACAGCAGATACCACAGAATGACTGGCAAGAGCAATATGTGACCGCCGGCAGAACAAGTAGATAGAGGCCTGTTACTTCTTAGGCCCATAGTAAAAAAGTAAAATAGTCCCAGATAACCCCTTTAATTTGAGTATGGCTCCTTAGACATCTGGGTGTGCCGCAATATATCTATGCAGCAGTTTGCAACCATCATAGTGAAACAGATACAGATACTTTGATAATAGTCATATGCTGTAGGACAGCATGGTGGACTCTATTCTAAATTCTCCAGTCAATTTATTATTACTACTAGATGGCGGCCCGATTCTAAAGAATCGGGTAGTCTAGAATCCATATATAGTTTATTCACCTCCCCTACTACATCACCTCCTCTCCGCAAACTTGATCATCCCCGCAGAAACCTAAAACACATTGATCTACACTCACTCTCAGAATCCCTCCTCCCTCTCGCCAACATAACATCTATATGTGACACAGACACTGCCACCACCCTCTACAACACCACATTAACCAAGGCGCTAGACCTAGCAGCCCCCCTCCACACACCACGCTCCACGCACTAATAGGCAACCCTGGCACACCACCCTCACTAAAGACCTGAGACGGGCATCCAGGGTCGCCGAGAGGCGATGGAAAAAATCACGTTCCACTGAGCATTTTGCGCTGTTTAAACAGTCCCTCATTGCCTTCAAGACTGCACTTGCCACCGCCAAACAAACCTTCTTCTTATCCCTAATAACCTCCCTGTCCCACAATCCCAAGCAACTTTTCAAAACCTTCAATTCCTTACTCCGCCCGCCTGCTCCCCCTCCCTCTCCCCTTATCTCTGCAGAAGACTTTGCCTCCTTCTTCAAAGAAAAGATTGACAGAATCAGAGACAGCTTTGATCCACTGTCCCCACAGCCTCCCCTCTCACCTATACTGCCCTCTACTTCCATCAACTGCTTCCCCCCTATAACTAAAGACCAGCTCTCCTCCCTCCTGTCAAAATCACACCTCACCACCAGCGCCCAAGACCCACTCCCATCCCACCTCATTCCCAACCTCACCTCCGTTATCATCCCAGCCCTAACTCATCTTTTCAACCTATCACTCACCACCGGCACCTTCCCCTCAGCCTTCAAACACGCCTTGATCACACCCATCCTCAAAAAACCCTCCCTCGATCCCACAACTGTCTCCAACTACCGCCCTATATCTCTCCTCCCTTTCGCCTCTAAACTACTTGAACAGCATGTCCACTCTGAGCTGTCCTCTCACCTCTCCTCCTGCTCCCTCTTTGACCGCCTGCAATCTGGCTTCCGACCCCTCCACTCCACTGAAACAGCCCTGACCAAAGTCACAAATGACCTACTGACTGCCAAAAGCAAGCACCACTACTCTGTTCTCCTCCTCCTCGACCTGTCAGCCGCCTTCGACACTGTTGACCACTCCCTTCTACTACAGATCCTGGAATCTCTTGGCATCATGGACCTTGCCCTCTCTTGGATCTCCTCATACTTAACGGACCGCACCTTCAGCGTCACCCACTCCCACACATCCTCCTCGCCCTACCCCCTATCTGTCGAGGTCCCCCAGGGCTCGGTTCTCGGACCATTATTGTTCTCAATCTACACTCTCGGCCTAGGGCAACTCATTGAGTCCCATGGCCTCCAATATCACCTCTACGCCGACGACACCCAAATCTACCTGTCTGGTCCTGACATCGCCTCCCTTCTATCCAAAATTCCACACTGCCTGTCCGCCATCTCATCCTTCTTCTCTGCTCGCTTCCTTAAGCTGAACATGGACAAAACTGAGTTCATAGTCTTCCCCCCAAGACGCTCCCCCTCACTACCTGACCTATCCATTGTCGTCAACGACTGCTCTCTCTCTCCAGTCCCCCATGCCAAGTGCCTCGGGGTTATCCTTGACTCTTCCCTCTCCTTCAAGCCCCACATCCAGGCCCTCGCCACCTCCTGCCGACTCCAGCTCAAAAACATCTATAGGATTCGCGCTTTTCTTGACCACGACACTGCTAAAACCCTTATTCACGCTCTCATCATCTCCCGCCTTGATTACTGAAACCTCCTGCTCACCGGCCTCCCCAATACCTCCCTTGCACCTCTCCAATCTATCTTGAACTCCGCTGCCTGCCTAATCCATCTGTCTCCCCGCTACTCCCCTGTCTCCCCCCTCTGCCAAGCCCTTCACTGGCTCCCTACTTCCCAGAGATCCCGGTTTAAAACATTAACCATGACATACAAAGCCATTCACAACCTGTCCCCTTCATACATCTCTGACATGGTCTCCCGATACCTACCCTCACGCAACCTGCGATCCTCCCAAGAGCTTCTCCTCTACTCCCCCCTCATCTCCTCTTCGCACAACCGCATACAGGATTTCTCCCGTGCTTCACCCAGACTCTGGAACTCACTGCCACAACACATCAGACATTCTCCTACCCTGGGAACCTTCAAAAGAAGCCTGAAGACCCACCTGTTCCGCCAAGCCTACCACCTGCAATAAGACCCGGTCCGCCACACCGCCTCACGACTGGAACTTCCCCCTCCAACTGTATCCCCACCCACCCCTCGTAGACTGTGAGCCTTTGTGGACAGGATTTCTCCCCTCTTGTTTCTGTACAACCGAATTGTCAACATTTATTGTTACTTGTATTGTTACTATGTTACTTGTCCTAGTCTGCCCTTTTTAGCATGTAAAGCGCCATTTAATATAATGGCGCTATATAAATAAATAATAATAATAATAATAATAATTTACTAATAGTTAGGGGAGTGCAGTGAAATTAATTGTGTGTATACAGGTGGCTCAGTGGGTAGCAGAGTATATGGTGGCTCAGTGGTTAGCACTGCGCGATGGCTCAGTGGTTAGCACTGCGCGGTGGCTCAGTGGTTAGCACTTCGCGGTGGCTCAGTGGTTAGCACTGCGCGGTGACTCAGTGGTTAGCACTGCGCGGTGGCTCAGTGGTTAGCACTGCGCGGTGGCTCAGTGGTTAGCACTGCGCGGTGGCTCAGTGGTTAGCAATGGGCGGTGGCTCAGTGGTTAGCACTGCGCGGTGGCTCAGTGGTTAGCAGTGAGTGCGGTGGCTCAGTGTTTAGCAGTGAGTGTGGTGGCTCAGTGGTTAGCAGTGAGTGCGGTGGCTCAGTGGTTAGCAGTGAGTGCGGTGGCTCAGTGGTTAGCAGTGAGTGCGGTGGCTCAGTGGTTAGCAGTGAGTGCGGTGAGATCGGTCAGCGCAGCGCTGTGGGCAGAGTGGTCAGCGCAGCGCCGTGGGCAGAGTGGTCAGCGCAGCGCCGTGGGCAGAGTGGTCAGCGCAGCGCCGTGGGCAGAGTGGTCAGCGCAGCACCGTAGGCAGAGTGGTCAGCACACACATACACACACACATACACACACTCCGCTATACTTACCACCGACCCTGCGTCTTCCCCGCCGCCTGGATCCTGAGTCGACATGTCGCCGTCCCCGGACGACTGGATCCAATATGTTGTCCGGGTAGTTTGGCGAGACATCTTGGACGCTATATTGGATCCAGTAGTTCGGGGGCGGCGACATGTCGACTGAGGATCTAGGCAGCGGACGCAGGGCCGGTGGTAAGTATAGCGGAGTGTGTGTGTGTGTATGTGTGTGTACAAAGTGAGGGAAGTGCGGACAAAGTGCGGGAAGTGTGGACAAAGTGACGGAAGTGCCTACACACACACATATATACACATACTGTACATTGCATATGGAGGGGTGAGGAGGGGTGAGGAGAGCGGAGGCTGGAGGGGTGAGGAGAGCGGAGGCTGGAGGGGTGAGGAGGGGTGAGGAGAGCGGAGGCTGGAGGGGTGAGGAGAGGGGAGGCTGGAGGGTGAGGAGGGCAGAGGACAAGGGAGGCTGGTGGGCAGAGGACAGGGGAGGCTGGAGGGCAGAGGACAGGGGAGGCTGGAGGGCAGAGGACAGGGGAGGCTGGAGGGCAGAGGACAGGGGAGGCTGGAGGGCAGAGGACAGGGGAGGCTGGAGGGCAGAGGACAGGGGAGGCTGGAGGGCAGAGGACAGGGGAGGCTGGAGGGCAGAGGCGGGAGGGCAGAGGCTGGAGGGGAGAAGCTTGAGGGCAGAGGCTGGAGGGGAGAGGCTGGAGGGGAGAGGCTGGAGTGGAGAGGCTGGAGGGCAGAGGCGCCGGGACAGATGGGAACGTTCCTGGCCGGAACTTCCGAAAGCGGAACGTTCCTGGGCGGAACTTCGGGTCCCTGTAGGCGCACGGACGAAGGGCGGAACTTCCGAGAGCGGAACGTTCCTCCGCCGGTCCCTGTAGCCAGGCGCCGCCCGGCTACCCTGCACTGGTGACGTCACCACCATGGTCCGGAGGCCATCACGGAAGTAACCTTCGGGTTTTCCGGAAGTGGCCTTTGGGTTTTATATTATAGATTACTAGTGATGCACGAGTAGTAGATATTCGGCTTCGGATCGCTCTAACCGAATACTTTCAAATGTTTCAGTATTGGGATCAAAGCGAGTTTCCCATTGACATGCATTGGATGAGTAACGAGTAATGAAACAATTCAAAGTATTCGGTTAGAGCTATCCGAATCCAAATATTTGCCTACTCGCTCGTCAATAACTATTACACATATTTTTTATGATCGAGTGTATACATAAACCAAATGTAATACTAGTGTTTAATAAAAATATAGATTTGGGTGTATATCATTGTTACGATTATTTTGAAAAGATTCACATTCATTATTAACCTCTGTGGTGTAGGAAGCCAGCAATGTATTGAATAGTGCTATGACATGAGGATAAGGTGCACGGCAGAAAGAGGTTGTCCGGTAATTTATAATGATGGCCTATTCTTACGATCGATTTCATATTGATGACCTATCTGGGTGCAACACCCGGCACCCCCACAAATCAGCTGTTCCCGGTGCTAACTAATGGGAGTGGGTCTGCAGTACCCACCTGCGGCCGCTATACAGTTTAAAGACCTTACTTTCACTCTGCAACTGAACATACCTGATCACTGGGAACATCTGATTGGGGGTCCTGGTGATGTGTGGCGCCCCACTAAGAGTGCGTCACAAAAGGGTACTGCACGCCTGACTGAAGGTACCGTATGCTTTGTTTTGTTAATGGGTAGAATAAGTCTGAAGCTCCAGCACCACATGCAAACACTTAGTGCTAGAGGACCAATTAGACACCCATTACTACTTCCAACACTCCGGGGACCTCGTTCCTCCTTTATACAGCTACTTCATTTTGCTGCCGCCCATCACCCGGGAGTTTCCCGCAGTGCCGGTGCCATCACCGGGACCTACAGGTGGCGTCACGAACAAACATTATTTTTATTATTTTATTTTTGCCCTTTTTCATTGACCACCAGGGCCACAGCCTCAGGCACCGCCACCCGTGACATCCAAACCGCGCCTGAGATCTGAGTCCCCTGGCCTGGGTGAGTCAGATGCACCACCATCTATTTGGAATATTTTACCTATCCTAAGGATAGGCCATTAAAGTAAGGTGCCCAATAACCCTTTTAAATGAAATCTGTCAGCAGGTTCTTGCTGTGTAAGCTGAGGACAGCATGCTGCAGGAGATAAAAAACAAAAAGCAACTGTGTTTCTCTTATCACTGTGTGTGCTGTTGTTTACTTAAACTAAAGGTTTTATTAGGTAAATACAAGAAAAAGTCCAGACTCACCGTGTCAAGATGTATTAATAAGCCGTCCTATAAAGGTGCAGGTCTCAAGCCAGTTGCCTTGACTTACAGCTCCAATAATAAAGAATTTTGGGGATACATACATTCAGATATATTCATAACCTGATTGATCCTTTTTAATATTTTGGAAATAAAATTGAGAATTTTTTATTAATTGGGACGCGCCAGAAATTCTTTATTAAAGGTTTTATTACCTTATGATTACCATTACTGGACTACTTTGTCACATGCATGGCACTCCAACACGTCCCCTGCTGTGATGGACACCTCACAGACAATGCACAATCTCTATCGACAGCCTGATGTGGGAGAGGGCAACTATTCCTGCTGTGTTGTGTTCCTGGAAATAAAACCTTCAGCCAGAAATCTATGTGATATATCATTGGATTCAGGTTTTCTTTGCCTACATTATGTTGTTGTCAGATGAGGTAGCAAAAACCTGCTGACAGATTCCCTTTAAAGGGACTCTATCAGGTCAGTATGATACTATTAGTACCCTTTAATAGTGCCTGAGCAGACCTTTCAGAATATTTAAAAATCATTACTGTACCCTTTGTAGTTCTATTCTTTACATTCAGCAGGAAGCAGCTTCACTAGTCTGGTTCACTACGTTTACTGCTAAGTGCTTCTGTTCGGAAGGGGGAAGGAGGGAGAGCTGGCAGGCTCAGCTCATCTAGGTAAGGCAATCTCCTCTATTTGTTGCTCTGAACAGATGCCATGCTGTCTGTGAGAAATTCTGTGTGTCTATTTGAACATTTGTTTTCCTGTATACAAGGGGAGCAGAGACAGGAGGATACAGCCCCTCCATGTGAGGCTGTGGTCACACATAGAAATCCGTTTTTGGAAGTGATTTTCATCACCAATCCGTTTTTTTCTGGGTGCTTTTTGAGCCTCCTGCACTCCTGAACGTTTTTGGAATTTTCATTAAAAAAACGCATGCGCGAACGCATGCGCAAACGCAAGTGCGCGTTTGCATGCGTTCACGCATGCGTTTCCCATAGGGCCCCATGTTAAAAAAACGCATGAAAACGCATGCGTTTTTTAACTGATGCCAAAAACGTTGCATGCAACGTTTTTGACTCAAAAACGGACAGGGCAATGTTTGGAGCTCCATAGAAAAACGGACAGGGTGTTTATTACACCCAATCCGTTTTTCTGTCAGTTTTTGGACTTAGAAAAAAAAAATGAGAAAACTGAAGCCAAAAACGGACTGAGGGCTTATGTGGAACCCCAGCCTGAGTGATTTCATTTCAACTGCTTTGGTTGTATTCTAACAGAGGGAGGGCAGGGCAGTGAGGTCACTACATGAATGGTTATTCCTTGTGGAGTGGGAACTAAGTGATCACTCACAGATAGAATGACTCTTTATTTGCAGTTTACAGAGGATAGGAGGGAAGTATAAATAAGGCTGGGGTTCCACATAAGCCCTCAGTCCGTTTTTGGCTTCAGTTTTCTCATTTTTTTTTTCTAAGTCCAAAAACTGACAGAAAAACGGATTGGGTGTAATAAACACCCTGTCCGTTTTTCTATGGAGCTCCAAACATTGCCCTGTCCGTTTTTGAGTCAAAAACGTTGCATGCAACGTTTTTGGCATCAGTTAAAAAACGCATGCGTTTTCATGCGTTTTTTTTAACATGGGGCCCTATGGGAAACGCATGCGCGAACGCATGCAAACGCGCACTTGCGTTTGCGCATGCGTTCGCGCATGCGTTTTTTAAATGAAAATTCCAAAAACGTTCAGGAGTGCAGGAGGCTCAAAAAGCACCCAGAAAAAAACGGATTGGTGATGAAAATCACTTCCAAAAACGGATTTCTATGTGTGACCACAGCCTAAGAGAAATACATGGATAGAGAGAGCTTCACCGTTCAATTAGAAAATGATAGCAGTTACATATGGATTTTTGACCTTAAAGATTCCCTTTAGGCTGGGGTTACACATGAGCCCTTGGTCCGTTTTTGGCTTCATTTTTGTTAATTTTTTTTTCTAAGTCCAAAAACTGACAGAAAATGGATTGGATGTAATAAACACCCTGTCCGTTTTTTTCTGGACCTCAAAACCTTGCTCTGGCTGGGGTCACACATAGAAATCCGTTTTTGGAAGTCCTTTTCATCACCAATCCGTTTTTTATAGGGTGCTTTTTGTGTCTCCTGCACTCCTGAACGTTTTTGGACTTTTCATTAAAAAAACGCATGCGCGAACGCATGCGCAAACGCAAATGTGCGCGTTTGCATGCGTTCGCGCATGCGTTTCCCATAGGGCCCCATGTTAAAAAAAACGCATAAAAACGCATGCGTTTTTTAACTGATGCCAAAAAACGCTGTTTACTGCGTTTTTGGCTCAAAAACGGACAGGGCAATGTTTTGAGCTCCAGAGAAAAACGCACAGGGTGTTTATTACACCCAATGCGTTTTTCTGTCAGTTTTTGGACTTAGAAAAAAAAAATGACAAAACTGAAGCCAAAAACTGACTGAGGGCTTATGTGTAACCCCAGCCTCTGTCTGTTTTTGAGCCAAATACGCTGCTAGCAACGTTTTTGGCATCAGTTAAAAAACGCATGCGTTTTTTTTAACATGGGGCCCTATGGGAAACGCATGCATTAACGCACATGCGTTTTTAAGGAAAAATAATGAAAAAATGACAGTCCAAAAACGTTCAGGGGTGTAGGAGGCACAAAAAGCACCCTATAAAAAACGGATTGGTGATGAAAATCACTTCCAAAAACGGACTTCTATGTGTAACCCCAGCCTTAAGCATGAAGAGTTGACACACTGAGGTGCTGTGTGAAATACTGGATCATGGGGAATGTGGAGGCAGATTGGCACATTTGCCCATGGCCTCTGAAGATGGATACATTCATGCTATGGTATTTTATTCACTGGCCAGTAGAAGTAGAATGGGATCAGGAGGCAGAGAAGGAGGCCACCAAAAATAAACGAATTGTTATCACTTCTTGTTTCAGTTGATTTAAAATAAAATATGTTTGACTTTGAATTCCATTGGTTGAATTCCAGATGGGTTCTGACAATGGTTTGTGTGGTCGTTGGCCGTGTTTTTTACTTTTTCATTTGTTCTTTATTTTTCTCATTTTCTTGTATATTTTCATGACTGATGTTCATAATTTTGCTTATTTTTGTATATTTTTCAACATAACGTGTCCCTTAAGAGATCATAGAACCTTGCACACTTTCTATATGTTAATAGTTGCCTTCATAGTACTTTGCCAGAAACATTCAATATAGGAGCATTATACAGTGTTTTATTGGGCTCAACCAAGGTCAATTCCCTCAGTGGGAATTTACTCTGCAAAGAAAAAATTACGGTAAAATAATCTACGAACATCCGGAAAGGTAAGGAAAAGTGGCACAAAAATGAGCGACTGTTTAAACTTTTTTATTGTGTAAGAGTAGCAAAACATAAAATACTGTAGAAAAGAAAATACATGTATCAAGATTATTATACTGAACCAAAGAATAAATGTAACATGACCCTTACACTACATAATGAAAGACATTATAGAAAAAAATGGTGTGCATATATTTTTTCCTCCCAAGAAGAAATGTAAAGTTTTTCAGCACATAATATTCACCAAATAAACCTGTTTCTGGTCCCATTGTCTACTTATGTGTACCAGGTTATGAGTACAGAAACAAATAAAATGACCACAATACAGAGGTATATTATAAGGACGAGCCGGTCCACCACCAGGGCGGCAGCGTGCCATTCTGTCTTGGCCTCATTCATTGCATCAGACTTTATAATGTTCTTGTGGATCATCTTGACCTGTAACAGGAGCATCTTCAACATCTTCACCTCCATACTGTCTCCATTGTCTCTTTCAGGTTTCTTTTTAGTTTCCAGCCTTTGTTCTTCTACTGTTACATTATTAACATCTAGGAAAAAAAAATGGATGTTATCCCTAGGTATTGTATTCTCCCTCCCGTTCCCCCACATACAGGACATTAACTTACGTGTTCCTGATTCTGGAGGGGTGATCCCGTATTTCAGAAAAGACCGTCTTCTAAAGCAGAGGGCACGGGCCAGGTATTTCAAGATCCAGGACTTTACCCATAAAGGGACAGTAGGTTGCGATTCAGATAGCAATAACATGTAGGAGACGGCAATGCATCCGAGTATACTGATCACCATGACCGCCATGCACACACAGCAGAAGATACCTGTACAAAGGTAAAAAAATTCAACAGGTTTATAGAAAGGCAGATAAAAGGTCTACTTTAGTTTTTTCAAGCATTTCTTCATTCATGGGCAGATTGCATGTGATCATGAGGAGGAAATGTATTATTTGTTCCAAATTTATCAAAGAGTCACATGATGTTTGAGAAATTTCTAAAGATCTAAGGTTTAGAGATGAGCGAACTTTTTGAAGTTTTGGTTCAGCCGGTGCAGTCAAACTTTTTCTGACCTCAATGGAAGTCCTCCACCCACATACAGCAAGCCAACTGGACCAAGCACAAATTGTACCCGACCACAAAAACCTGCTCCAATGCTTTGCAAACATGAAGCACCCAAACTCAACACAAGGAAGTTTGGTGACCTGAACTGAACCAAACCTTGAAAGGTTTGCTCGTCTTTACTATAGATATCACACTTATTTCAAGAAATGTTACTTGACTCTTTATGCCACTGTAAGGGTTGGTATTAACGGACAAAGGGTTAGGTAGCAGAATGGCAGTGACAGGCAAAAGGCGCTCAAAGTAAATAGGCTGACCCTTAGACTGAAGGTTCCTAGCTGACCCTGTTCCTTCAAATACCTTTAAAGGTGAGTCTATCTGGGCCACCACCCTTGCCCTGCTCCTGATCAGCCCTAGTCTGTAACCCCCTCACCTCCACCCAGAGACCCGTATAAGCACAGCAGCTCCCAGAAAGATGGTAATCTCTATGAAGCTACAAAGCAAGAAAGCTCCAGCAGAATAGCACTTGGCATCAGCACAGCTCACATTCTTTTACCGAGAATTAACTCTATCAGCAACACCAGCTGATGGGTCATGTGACTACTTAAAGGCTGGGGGAGTGGTCAACCACATCACCTGATTAACTCAACAACAGGTACTGCAGATCCACAGACATTAACACTTAATAGACTAAAGGAAATTAACTCCATTTATCTACTGCAGTGCAATTCAGAGACTGCAATCTAAAAAGAAAAATTGGCACAAAAATGTGCCTAAAAATAGTATCACAACAAGTAATAGATTCCACCCTTAATGTCTAATATTGATAAATGTTCTTAACCTACTGTTTAAATATGATCTGAAAGAATATTTGGGCTTCTTGCCCAGAGGTAGCAGTCTACTGTTTACAGCACAGTTTAATTTTCAGAGGATGGACACCAAGGTAGCTTTTCAGAGGTCCATCCTCAGCCTATAGGTGCCCTTTATTTTTAGCTAATTGTCAGCGGAACAATGTATCATTCCTGCCTTCCCATACACATGAAAGCTCAGCCAAGCATGGATTTGTTCTAATTGGAAGAGTGGAGTAAAATGCTACCAAATTATGCTGCAGTGGCTTCATCTCCTGGGAGAACAAAATGATGGATGCTGAAAATCAGCAAATGCAATCCTTATATCTCTACCTCAACATTTACTATATGGGAGAGTCAGGAGATTCCACACTACATCAGACGGTCGGTCGGTTGTTGCACCTAAATTGGCAGATTGAATCAATGTCAAAAGAGAGGGAAAGCAGTGTGTACAGACAAAATAGGATCACCCTAAATTTAATGGAAAAAAATCACAATTTTTATTTGACAAAAACACAGCAAACAACAATTAAAAACAATTAAAATGCATGTGTTACTACTACACACTATCCCCTGAGGAAGCCACATGTGCAACGGCGACACACGTGGGTCCTCCCACACACCCGCTCACCTTACTTAGAGTGCTGACAGCTTAGCAGAGCCTCACCCTTGGTCAGCTCTCCTCTTAAGGTACCTTCACACACGGCAATTTTGCTAGGCAATTTGCTGGTTGCAGTGAAATCATGGACACATTGTTACATTTGTACACGGCCACAAAATGGAACAATGTGTCCATGATTTCACTGCAACCAGTAAGTTGACTAGCAAAATTGCCGCGTGTGAAGGTACCTTAAGAGGACAGGCATTTGGGCATAAGGCTTGGGTCACACATAGCAATCCGTTTTTGGAAGTGTTTTCCATGCCAAATCCGTTTTTCCTAGGCTGCTTTTTGTGCCTCCTGTGCCCCTATATGTTTTTGGGACTTTTTCCCATAAACAAGGCTCTAAAAAACTGATCTGCTTTCCCATAGGGCCCCATGTTAAAAAAAGGTCCGTTTTTTTTCTAGCATCCAAAAACATTGCTTGCAATGTTTTTTTGAGCCCAGGAATACTGGATTACCGTGTTTGAGAAATGGAGATACACATCCGTGCACCATCCGTTAACGGATTCCAAAAAATTGAATCCCAAAAACGGTCTTGAAGCAAAAACTGATGCCATGTGTGACCCTTGCCTAAGATAGGTTTTCCTTTGCCACTGCATGCACTTTACTCGGTACTCAAGCTTGTAAATTTGTGGGGTTGTGGCTGCATATTATTGCACTTTATGAATTTTAATTGTTTTAATTGTTGTTTGCTGTGTTTTTGTCAAATAAAAATTGTGATGTTTTCATTAAATTTGGGTGATCCCATTTTGTCTATACACACCGCTTTCCCTCTCTTTTGACATTGTTGCGATATGAGGTGTGTTTGGTGATCCCCTTAAGTCAATACTGTGGTGCCCTCGTTTTTCACTATTATAAATTGGCAGATTGGGATGAATTCTATCTAACATAAATTGTGGACTTTTGAGTAGAGTGCTCCAGAGCTGCAGTAAATTCCTACAGACACTCAGGGTAACTATTCATGATGAAAATTATGGTCACTAGGGATGGGCGAGTATACTCGCTACTATTCAGCACTCGCCGAATAGTAGCGGTATTCGTGTACTCGCTACTCGCCGAGTAAATTAGGATTACTCGGGAGTAGCAAGTACCGAATACTTTTGCAGTGTATCAATAGATATACTGCAAAAGTCCTGTAAAAGAGAGAAAATGTGATTAAAAAATAAAAAAATCGGATACTCACCTTAACCGACGGCTGTACCGGGACCGGCCGATGCACGTCTATTCATGGAAAAGGACCTTTCACTCTCTCATCCAATCAGATGGCTGGGAGAGATCTGGCCAATCAGATGCCGCCACGTCACAATCACGTGATCGCTAGCAGCCACCTGATTGGCCAGATGGAAAGGTCCTCTCAGATACACCGAGGACCTTTCCATCTGGCCAATCAGGTGGCCGCTAGAGATTACGTCATTGTGACATGGCGGCATCTGATTGGCCAGATCTCTCCAGCCATCTGATTGGCTGAGAGAGTGAAAGGTCCTTTTCCATGAATAGACGTGCATCGGCCGGTCCCGGTACAGCCGTCGGTTAAGGTGAGTATCCGATTTTTTTATTTTCTAACCACTTTTTCTCTCTTTTACAGGACTTTTGCAGTGTATCTACTGATACACTGGAAAAGTATTCGGAATCGCTATACTCGCAACGAGTAGCGAGTACTGCTACCTACTCGTTGCGGGTATAGTGATTCCAAATAGTAAGGTATTCGCCCATCCCTAATGGTCACATCTCCTTCCAGTGATGGTATTTACATCTGTCACGGGGTGGTATAATGGTAAAGTGAATATGAAAGCAGGATGGTAAGATGGACAAAAGGTTCTGACCCTTAGACTAGGGTTCCCTGGCTCTCTCTATGCCCATAATTACCTCTGAAGGTGAGGATGCCTGGGGCACCACCTTTGCCCCTCTGCTCCTGATCAGCCCTAGGCTAATACCAATTCACTTCCATTCAAGGACCAGGAAGCACAGCAACTTTCATAAAATAAGGAAAACTCCAAGAAGGCTTAAGCACAAAGTGCACACAGATCCTCCATGGACTTGCAGAGACTAAAACTCTATCAGCGACATCTGCTAGTGGAAGATATTTTAAGGCCAGGGGCATGACCAGCAGAGTAAACTGACACACCATCCTCACCTGAAGAGCCATAAACCCATAGAGAGCAGCAGCTTCTGACATTAACACTTAAGGTGCCAAAGGAAATTTACTCCTATTTAACATACTACAGAGCTTTTCATGTGGACTGCCAACATGTCACAACATCATTCCTCGGAGGAGGAAGATCTAAATGAAGAAGATTTGTTTAGTCATAAAAAGTTGACTAAGCACCCCAAATATAAACCTTAGCAGACACCAGGGCACATTGGGCTTAATGGCTTATGTTCTGTGTTGAGGGTCAGTTAGCGTAGGGCCACACTTACAAACTCCCCCACGTTAACTGGATGCCGTTACTGCAGAGCCCAGCCTGCAGTAATGCACACCGGTAATGTTGGGGGCTGCCTGTGAACAGTGCTCCATGGTAACCCGCTGTTTAACATGGAAGCAGCCACAGAGGAAGTCCCAGGAACTGCGCTTTTGCCGGGCGCACAGGAAAACGTTGCTGACAACATTTACCTGTGTGCTCTCCTAAAGCGCAGTTCCTGGGGCTTCCTGTGTAGCTGCTTCCATGGTAAACAGCGGGTTACTATGGAGCAGCGTCCACAGGCAGCCCCCGACATTACCGCTGTACGTTACTGCAGGCTGGGCTCTTCAGTAAAGGCATCCGATTAAAGTGGGGCACGTGGTAAGTTGGCCCTAGCCTTACCAAGAACAGCATTCTCCCGAAGCGGCAGTCATTACCGCATATGCGCTTCAGGGAAATTTTTTAGCAGATGCCATTAAAATCTGCTAAAAATGGTTGTGTGACCCTAGCCATATACCAAGAGTTGACTCTCCTAAGTGCACAAACAAGTATTTAGAGGACAACGTACCTAAAACTGGAGGCACCTCAGAGGTTGGAAGCATGGTGTTCAGAATTAAAAGCAGCACAGAGAAGCCCAACACAATGGTGATTTTGAAGCCGAGTCTTTCCCCAGACTCCATTGGTATGAACATACTGACAATATCCAAAATCACTAAGAAGCATGCCGGGACAATAAGATTAATGATGTAAACTATAGTTACTCGTTGTAGAGTTATCTGAAAAAAGAAAAAACATAACTAATTCAGGAGATACTCCATTTTATCTGCTTTCCATAAAACTACATTCACACACATGCATGACGTGTCCATGTGCAGGCCATATTTCTCGGACAGCATACAGACCCCTAGATTTATTGATGTATACTGATCCTTGTGTATCTGATCTATGAGACACTTCTTTTTGACAGCTATTTTGGAGATTAGATTTGGATATTAAAGTCTATGGGAATCAGACTGAAAACTGGAAAAACCAATGGACACATATTAAAGTTCCTCCTTCAGTTTTTAAAAACAGATGAAAAAAAAATGAATGCAGCACAGATGTAATACAGAGGCAACAGGGACATAGGTGAATAAAACTCTCCATTCTATAGACATAGATGTAAAAATAGACAAGGATGTGTGAATATAACCTCAGACTAATGGGTACGATTGCCTTTCAGTAGTCGTGGATTGGTATCCTGTCCTTCCTATGTATTAAAGGGGTTGTCCTCTACTTGGACGACCCCTTCTGTTTCCACATGTTTCCCCCATTTAAAATAAAAATGTTCATAGTCACCTCTTGATCTGGCGCTGTTCCAGCGGTGTCGGTAATCACATTCATGGGTTTACATGACGTTGTGTCATCACGCAGCCCCGTGTCCAATCACCGCCAGGTTCTCTCTCCTCACCTTCAGACACTGGAGCAATGAACAGGACAGGAGGGACAGCTACAGCATCACGTCCTGTTGATTAACTCCATTGTCAGAATGCGGCTGTGATTGGACACCCGACTGCGTGACGATATAATATTTTCATCGTAAAACTCGAAAAAAAAAGTGGTGGGATTCACCTATTATGAAGATTCATACTCTCTGGACAGCACATTTGCTTTTAATGCAATAAGAAATCTGGACAACCCCCAGCAGTATTAAATACCACTAGGACAACACCTTCCGTTTCCAAGTCTTCCCCAGGAAACATAAAAAGGCCTACACTCACCTCTCGAGCTGGCACTTTACACATTAGCATAGCCATTCATCTGTCAGACACACAAAGACACGCAAACACTTTCTTACCCTCCCTGGTGATCTCATGGTGAGCCCCGCCAATATCTTCCTTCCAGGTATGTGTACTGGCAGGTCCTTGCACCATGTGACTCTCAGGCAGAGTCACATGACCAGCTCTTGTCAGTACTGTACCCGCAGGTCCTGCTAATGCCCGGATGGAAGCCATTGGCGGGGCTCGCCGTAGGGACCTCAGGGTGGGGAAATAATTGGACGTTTGTAGTGTGGAAAGTGCACAATAAAAATGAAGCAATAATTGACGCTTGTTATTTTCTGGATCTGATTTCTGCATCACTAATGCAGCGTCTGAACAGCAAACTTAAAATCCCATTCACGTTACTGCAGATGCGGTGACTGATCCATTTTTGGTGCAGTTTAAAGAAAAAACAAAGCACCAAAAAGAGATAAAAATGCCCAGTATGAACATGGCCTCAGGCCGGGCTCTGCCAGTGTAGGAAATATCAATTCATTTACTTAAAAAAGACAGCTTTCATCCATACGTCATCTGTGGGTCAGTTGTTCACATCTGTGGTTTAAAAAAGTTTACTAGCCCAAACAGATTCCAATGTTAATAACTGCAATGGATCCATAATAATCAGGTGCTCTATGGATGATACATACAGGATGCATTTCATTTTTTGTGGACACAGATTTGAATTGGCGAGTCTCACCCGACACACATAAGAGACTTGATCCATGAAAAGATTGGTCCGTGTACTTTCCATGTGCCATCCGATTGTAACCCAGGCAGCACATGACTGTATAATGCTCATCTGAATGAGCCTTAAGCCCCGTCACACATAGCGAGATCGCCAGAGAGATTGCTGTTGTGTCACAGGTTTTGTGAAGTAACAGCGGTCTTGCTATGTTGAACACGTAGCAGCGACCTGGCCCCCGCTGTGAGATCACCGATCGTGTCAGAATAGCCTGGACCATTTTTTGATCATTGGTTTCCCGCTGGGCAGCATGCATCAGTGTGTTTGACGCCTTAACAACGACCTCGTTGGTGACTCAGAACTCAGCCGCGTAGGTCTGAGTGGTCAGACTAGCTGCTGTGTGACAGGGTCCCAACGACCACCGAGGTCATTATACGGGTTGCCGTATCGTTGTGTCTTTGAGTAGATCCAGGGCGGAACTACACTGGTGCAGCCTGTGCAGCTGCACCAGGGCCCCGACCGTTGGGGGCCCTTCAAGCCTGGAGGGGGGCCCCCACCCGACCCCCGCAAGCCGCCGCCAGAGGAGGGAGGTCAGGCAAAGGAAGCAGAGAGCTTCCTGCTTCCCTTGCCTGATCCCGCCCTCCTCTCCTCTGCTCCTCGGCCCTAGCAGACATCGGCGCGGCTCCCAGGTAGGAGAGCATCGCGCCTGCGGCTCCCAACGGCACCCCCCCTTTCCGGGCCGCGCCGACGGCCAGCGGAACCCCCCCCCCCCGGGCCGCGCCGACGGCCAGTAGCCCCCCCCCCCGGTAATCTCCTGCACCAGGGCCCCGGGGTGACGGTTCGCCCCTGAGTAGATCTGCTGTTTGACATCTCACCAGCGACCACGTAGCGACGCTCCAGCGATCCTTTCCAGGTCATATTGTTGTTGGGATCACTGGAACGTCGCCAAGTGTGACGGTATCCTTAATGATTGGATGATATTTCTTCCTCTACAATGTCTTGGTAAGGCTAGGGCCACACTTAAGAGGTCATCCACGTTAGACGGATGACATCACAGAAGAGCCCAGCCTGCTGTAACACTCACTGCTAATGTCGGGTGCTTCCTATGAAGGCTGGTCCATAGCAACCCGCTGTTTACTATGGATACAGCTTCACAGGAAGCCCCAGGCAGTGCACTTATCCAGGACGCACAGGAAAACGTTGTCAGCACTGTTTTTCTTTGCGTCCTGCAAAAGCGCACTGCCTGGGGCTTCCTGTGAAGCTGTATCCATAGTAAACAGCGAGTTGCTATGGACCAGCCTTCATAGGAAGCACCCGACATTAGCAGTGAGTGTTACAGCAGGCTGGGCTCTGCTGTGATGTCATCCGGCTAACGTGGATGACCTCTTAAGTGTGGCCCTAGCCTTACAATAGTTTATTCTTGTAATCGTTTGTTATCTTTAGAATGACATATAACCTCTCTATGGTGAAAACTTGTCATGTACAACAAACACCTCAAAGTACTGATTATACAAAGACTCAGCTGAAGTATGGGCAAATATATGCAAATTGGATCTCCTCTAGAGGGAAAGAAACTGTCTCTTGTGCCGCCCTGTGGAGTACTGGTTCCTTTATACGCCGCTACCGAAAGGTAGAAAAGGCAGGTGTCGGAGACAATTGTACCTGATACCTTCAAAACACAGCGAAGTAGCGGCGTGTAATTCAGGTTGTATCTTCCTGTTTCTTTGGATACCTGTCTCTCAGCCGTGCTGAAAAACAAGCAGGTATAACCCCTATGGTGGCGGCGTGTAATTGGGGCACAGGCACGGTATTTGAGTTACCTAGGGCATGCCACAGCGTCATGTATACCAAACCCCATCAGCGATCATTGGTGGGGACTACTGTGTACCCATTGGCTGTCCCTGCACAGGGCGGCATATTTAAATGGCTGACCATTCACAATACACATTTGCTATAGCGTCATGTATTAGCCAGCCTCCCTGCGCTGGTTGGCCAATCATGATGCTATTGCATTGCCCAATCATCGTACGAGCGTCTCGTAATACACAACTCTGGCATGCCTATGTGTTGTCCCTGCTGCCCCAGGGCCGCCCATATTCCCTTGTGGTAGCGGCGTGTAAATCAGGGAAGGTGCTCCACAGAAGGTAACTCGCGGCACCCGTCGGCACTTCGGGGAACGAAAATACCTTCTGTGGAGTACCTTGTGGCTGCGTGTATTTGCGGTATCAAGTACCGTTAGCAACCGTTGAAAACGCGCGCGTGCACGTGCGGTGCCTAACTGTTGCTACCTTCGGTAGCGGCGTGTAAAGTTACCTTTACATGTGTGATGAGACAGCTGCCAGCAGATGGTTTCCTGCTTGGCTAAAATTCTTAATTATGTTTAAAGGTTCGCTGAAAGTTTGGACACTGACTCGGCCTTTAAACTGTTGCTTTAGAGAGACAGTTTTCTTTCTCTTGCAGAAGTATTAATTTGAAAACTTTATTTCATGCACCGTCACCTGTAAAGTTACATATTTTAGTTTTATCTCTTCAATATGAACAAGAACATCTTAGAATGTATCCACCTAAGTCTGGTTTCACACTGCATATTTTTTCCTGTCTGTGGGATCCTATATTTTGTAGGACCCCACAGACAGGAACGGATCTGATTTGGCCCCCATGTTATCCTATGGGCCACGGATCACATTGGATTTGTGTGGCACCCCATGGGTTAATGTGCCACAATAACATCAAATGGGTTCTCTCCCCCACTACACACTGACAAACACTACCACCTCTGGGCCAAGAGGGGGAGCACCACTTGCTTCCTTATATACTCTTGCCCATGAGGAAGGAGCTCAGAACAGCTCAGGAGACCGTACAGCACGGTGTAGTGCTGGGAAGAGCACACTGAGAGCAGAGTTAGCTCAGTGCAGACCTAGCAAGGGTCAGAGGAACAGGAGAATTACAGACAGAGGAACACGTCTGGGAGCTGGAGTGATACCTTCACTTGCCCCAGAAGAACGCACGGAGACGGACACCGGATCCGGTACTGTGTCTGGCACCCACAGCACAGTGAATCCAGGAACAGTGGGATTTCTAGATGCCCCTAGTACCAGAGCAAAGCAACACGGAGGGGTCAGCACAGCACCGAGGACTCAAGTTGCCTAGCCAAGTGGTACCGGCAGAATACAGAGAGAGAGAGAGACGTGAGGAATCCCAGCAGCTCAGCTAATAGCAGCAGCCAGGACACACACACACAGTGCAGCATAAGGACGCTGACGACCCCGGACAGGGTGGGAAGAGAGAGCTCGGCACCATTACAGACTCCGTGGACTATAATCTGCAGTAACATCAGCAGTAAAGCTTTGGAAAACAGCAAAACTGTGAGTCTGTGTATTGATTGCGACCTTTGCTCCAGATTCAGCACAGAGAGCTTCCCCCTGCTACAAGCCTGTCAGCTCTGCAGCACCAGGAGAAGAAGGGAATTGCATCAGTGTCTACCAAACGTGAGTGTGTGTCCTTTAACCCTTCTCCACCATCTATAACCCCAATAGACTTTTACCCTTACTGCCCCGGGGGATACAGTTCTTCCCACTGGAACTATACCACCTCCGCTGCCACTCCATCACCCCCGGAGGTTCTGCAGCAGCGGCGGCCCCATCACTGGCCGTACCAAGTGGGTGGCGTCACCCGTGACAAATCCCCTTGTAAATAATTCCCCTTTTATTGCCGAGCCAGGGACACGGTCCGGACCAAGCCACCTGTGACATCCCCACTACCGTCCGGTCCGGTACGAGTACCCCCAGTCCCGTGGGGCCCGACATTTGCCCTTAGTGGCATCCGATTTTTGTAGGATCTGATTTTGTCCGTTTTTTGTCTGTACCCAAAATCAGAGGCTGCTTCGATTTTGGGCACAGTGGATCAAATCAGACAAAATCTGATCTGGCATGATCTGTGGCCTGTAACATGGGCCCTATGGAGCAGGGGTCAGAGAAAGCATCTGATGGTTGCTCGGATCCGATTTTAGTGTACTGCCAAAGCGTTCCAGAGTTACTTCTGTCGCCCCCATGGGTATCCAAACCAAGTCTTGACTGACCAAGGGCCAGCCTTCGAATCAGCTCTGTTCCAAGAATTCTTAGGGCTATATGGGTGTAAAAAGATCCGCACCACACCTTATCATCCTCAGACAAACGGTTTATGTGAGAAGATGAACCACATAGCCATTGATATGCTCAAGACCTTACCAGTTAACGAGAGAAATCAATGGCCATAGAAACTTCCAGATCTCGTGGACATCTACAACCACATACCTGTCAGTTCAACAAACTACACACCTGCTTACTTGATGCGAGCAAGACCAGGTAAATTGCCTATTGATTTATAGATGGGAACTATTGAACCAACAGAAGATTCTTCTGATGAAGATTGGGTCACTCAACGCCAAGAACAGTACAGAAAAGTGCAAGAAAGCGTAGAAAGAAACCTAGAAATCAGCAGAACTAAACAAGAAAAAGACTTTAACAAGCACGCCTCAGCTTGAACCTCTAGCTACAGGAGACTTAGTGCTAAAAAGAAAAAGAAAAACCGACAAATTGGATAACAGTTGGGAATCTGAACCCTACACCGTTATGCCATCTCAGTATGACAACTCAAAAACTTGCGTTATCAGCAAAGACAATGGGAATACTTATGCAACTGTTTCAAGGGACCATTTGAAGAAATGTCCAGCACAGTTAATCCCACAAGTAACCAGTTACCCTGCAGTAACTAAAGAAGAAACTAAAGAAAACCTAGTCCTTACAGACATTGGATATCTACCAGCAGACTGGCCACAATGTGATGGAGCATACATTATACCAGTTATGCACTTCTATCAGCCTGTAGAAGAACAACAACCAATTCCAAATCAACAAGTCCAACAACAAGTTCAAGTGCAAGATATGCAGCCTGTTATATTGGAACCTGAGATTCCTGTAATCGGTGAACCTGCTAGTCCCACAGTAAGAGAACAAATTCCAACACAACTACCTTCAGAGGATAGTCCAGTAGATCGCTTACGTACTTACTATGGTCTTACACATAGCAGAAGTAGAGAATTAAGAACCACTTCGTACACTACACCAACAGCTTTTGAGACACCTACACTACGCAAATCCACACGTAGTACATTAGGACAAGCCCCAAACAGACTTGGAGAATGGGTTTAAAATGTAGTGGAATATAGTACCTGTCAATGTAAATAGTAACCGTTTCAAAACCTTGTAAAAAGTAGTGTACAGAAGGGTGGAGGAACTGGGCCCTGTCCCAAGTATATTAAGTTGGGGACAGAAAGCGCCTGGTAAGGTATAGAAGGTTTAGTACCGGCCTCCCAAGCAGAGACACCCGTAGGGAATATATAAAGTTTAAATATATGTGGACTTTACCTTTTTCCCTTTTCATAAACTTTGGACAATTGTCACAGGACTTGTGTGACCTACAACTTACCTTTTCAGCCTTCGGCAGATGGACTAGTGCCATATGGACTGCTTTTCACCTTTTTCATATTTTTCCTTCCTTTGTAGTGATTTTTGTATTTTTCTTTAAGACTCTATAACTAACTGTTTATAAAATGTATAGTGTTAAGATGTAAAAAGAACTTTTTGCTCATCCGGGAGAACTGAGGTTAACTAAGGGGGAATGTGGCACCCTGGCACCTTGTTGGGCACCACAGAATCCTTAGGGCACAATTGGAGTAAGTAACAGCAAAGCAACACTCACAAACACCTAACAACACCACAACACCTTAGAACACCTGGTTTCACCCCGAGCCTCTAGGGGGAGCTCCACTGGTCACTTTGAGCCAGTTCCCCCTATAAATAGAGTCTTGGAGGGAGAAACTTCAGAGTGTGCAGACGCTAGGAGAGCTGCAGGTTGTGGATGATCTCAAGCTCATGAGACACACACCAGGCCTAGTCAGCCTAGCTACCAGTGAGAAAACCCTTGCAATTGGGTCAGAGGAAAAGAAGAAGCACCTTCAAGGAACACCAGAGTTACACTAACTCTTACCTCACCATCCGGTTACTGGAACCGAGGTGTGAAGCTGCCAAGCCACCACAGAGAACCAGCACTCCTAACAGGAGGTTTAGCCACCTGTTCCACCTGGTTCCGTGACAAGAGGAGAGTCAACGCCTGCGACGTTAACACCCCGGCTACGGTGAGTCATAATGACTTCACAGACATGGTTGTGCGTCAGTGTCCATTTTGGTGGAGATGGAGTCATATTCAGGGAAATTGAAGAGTTTGAGTCGGATGTTTGACGTTATGACTACACAGTCAGGGTTGATGAAGTCGGAGTCAGTGTCCATTTTGGTGGAGTCGGAGTTGTATTCGGGGAAGTTGAGGAGTCTGTGTCAGATGTTTGGCTTACTGACTTCACAGCTCTGGTTCTGTCTCTTACCTCATAGCAAATTGCACTGTAATAGACTCCCCCACTGGGCACAAGTTTAGGTTTCACTTTAATGTCTATCAAGTTCCAATCTCCTTTGCTAACAAAGATATCTTGTGAAGCTTTCAACACCTCCGAGGAAGTCAAATTTGTAGCCATGATAATTTCTGCATCTGTAAAGTAGAAGCAAGGTTGTGACATACTTGACATTTTCCCATCTTTGATTGCAGAGGAAATCGTATCAATGTAAGGCTGCCTTCAGACTTGCAGATGCATCTGCAGCGTTTTGCAGATGCATCTGCAAGCATCTGCATGCAGACCGCGGCCCTTATGTTTATAATGGAGCGCACGGCGGTCTGCAGATGCTTGCAGACCGCCGTGCGCTCTCATTGCCCGCCATTAGTGATCTGTGCGCACGCGGATGCCTGCGCACAAATCACACACTCCCGCCCGCACCATGGACGCGAGATGTTGCGTCCCTGGTGCGGGCGGGAGTGTGTGATTTGTGCGCAGGCATCCGCATGCGCACAGATCACTAATGGCGGGCAATGAGAGCGCACGGCGGTCTGCAAGCATCTGCAGACCGCCGTGCGCTCTATTATAAACATAGGGGCCGCGGTCTGCATGCAGATGCTTGCAGATGCATCTGCAAAACGCTGCAGATGCATCTGCAAGTCTGAAGCCAGCCTAAATCTGTATGAGACGTGTAAGGCCGAGTTCACATGACGATATTTTGCACCAATAGTTGTAAACAAAAACAAGAGTTGGTCTAAACAAAGAAATACAAATGTTGCCAGCTTAGTATTTCATTGCTGTAACAGTTACCTGCGTTTCGATAGCAGCCACTTATCCACCTGGATTAGGAATATCCCCTATGGCCAGTATCTAAGAATTAGAAAGAACTGCCCTTCGATGACGATTTTAAGAAAGAAGCCATGGTATTAAGAAAGAGATTTAAAGAAAAAGGATTTTCTAAAACGTTGCTTTGGGATGCTTATAAAAAATCCATGAAACATCAACAGAATAAGATAGATCAGATAGATACGAATATAAATAAAAACAGAAAGAAGGAAAATAAGAATAATATAAACGGAAAATGGGATTGCAATCTTGTCACCACTTATAACCAATCTTATAGAAGTATATATACATTAATGAGAAAAAACTGGTTTATTTTATTGGGAGACCCCATGATTTCCAAATTGCTCCCAAAAGATCCTAGAATCATATTTAGAAGGTCTAAAAATCTGCAATCTTTGATAGCACCTAGTAGAATTAAGAACTTAGACCCCACAGAAAAATCAGCGTGCAAAAAATCAGTGTGTAATAAATCAGTATGCAAAATATCAGAGTGCAGATTTTGGGGAAATTGATATAGGATGTTTCAAATGTAATTCATGTAGGTGTAAATGCTGTTCTGCCATTAAACATACTTCTAGATATTTTACTTCTAATATTACAAATGAATCTTTCCCTATAAAACAGAAATTAGACTGCAGATCCAAGTTCGTAGTTTACTTGCTGGAATGCCCATGCAAATACCAGTACGTTGGTAGAACTATTCAAAATATGCAGAGTAGATTGAACAAACATCAATCTAATATTAAAAATGGTTTCATGAAACACAGTGTGTCTAAACACTATACGGAATACCATGATAAAGATCCTTCCAGTCTGAAACTGGTCATAATAGATCAGGTTGATGAATCTGCAGAAGGCAGACTGAATAAACTGAATAAAAAGGAATCGTATTGGATTTTTAAGCTTGGCACATTATTCCCAGAGGGTTTAAATCTCACAATAGAGAATGTTATATATAAATGGAGAATTTTTAGCTGAGGTCTTCATTTTACTTTTCACAAAAAATAAGTTTCATTGATTTTAATTGTTTTTTAGTTGTTTTTACCTTGTGATTTTAATGTATAATTTTGTATTACTTTTCTTTTATATAATTGTGTTATTTATTTATAATACTCCACTGACGATAATTGATGGGAGGTGTTTTTGATGGGCTAATCACACCCTCCAGGACAGAGGAGTAAGATCTTGATATATAAGGAATGGTCACTTTGAGCCGAACATCCACTTGAGAAAGACGTTTGTCGAAACGCATTGTGGCTGAGGGCTCGCTTTACCCACTTTTTAATAAACCTAGAGGTAATTCTCTCAATTTTCAGTTCCCTGGTCTTTTCTAGTGCTCACTTCCATACTATTTTTTCCTTCTTCTTATATAGAGAATTAAGGCAGATGTCAGTCACATGAG
Organism: Allobates femoralis; assembly: GCA_033576535.1. Lineage (NCBI taxonomy): Eukaryota > Metazoa > Chordata > Amphibia > Anura > Aromobatidae > Allobates > Allobates femoralis. Next base: position 138,393,019 of record JARQOC010000010.1, read on the forward strand.
CTGTCTATTATGTGTATGTGTGAGGTAACATATACTGCCCGGCCGGGGGAGGGTTTACTGTTGGCTGGAGATTTATCAGGCTGCCTATAGCAACCAATCACAGCTCAGCTTCTATTTTCCTACAGGTCATTAATATGACATATTCAAATTCTATTTTGTTATAGCTAACAGCAGTTATTTATTAACCTGGGCGTAGCCGGGTACTACAGCTAGTATATATATATATATTCACATAGACATGTATGTATGTCCGCTCTATCTACTGCACGTACCTGAATGAATATATGGACCAAACGTCAGATTACACTTTTGGGAGTCAAATGGAAACTTGTAGACATTTAGGTTACAGGAACTAACAATCCTCAATGGAAAGGCGTATTTAATCTCTCCAGTGGATGCAATGGTGTAGAATGGCACGACTGGAGATTTATCATCACTTTCAGTGCTGAATAATACAGGAACAACATAACATATTACTATCAATTTTAACATAAGAGTTTATCTAATTGTTATTACGGTGTTGTACATAGCAGAAAAGGAGTCCCATAGCATAAATGGAGAAAATGTCCTTCAGCACATGAGAAGATAACGTTTGTTCCCCTTTTCATATATTTACTAGAACTCTTGGATGAATTCTCCATTTCTTCATTTACTAATACAGAACCCTGGAAGAAGGAGAGTCCTGCACATGTTGTTTCCGCACAGGAGCAAAGGTGCTGGGACCAATCTGTGCTCCTTCTTACCAATGGCCCCAGCATATAAGAAGTGTTTATTCCCCTTTTCATCCTGTTGATCTGTTCCTATGCTCTTCAATCCATTTTAATAAGAGAATAGACGCTAAACTTGATGTTTCACTAAAAATCACCATTTTTGATCAGCTTCTGTTAGTTAAGGGAATATAAATATGCTATAAATAAGATGCATGTGTAGAATAAACTGATCTTCTGATTGATCCTCTCCTGATCGATCATTCCTCTTACCTCCTTTAAGGAACTAGTGTGATTTTTTTTCTGCATTTGCATATTTAGTCTTATTATCACTCTGCTTTACAACTGATTTTCCTAAATGCGTTCCTAACTCTACACCATTTATATTCATCGTAATTACTTGGACAGAGATACTTTAAGAGGTGGTCCAGAACTTTAACATTGAAGACACAAGCCAGTGCAACTAGATCCACTCATCACTCTACACTCCTACATCCATTGAACTTGTTCTACATATTGGCACTTCCCATTAATTACGTGACTCTCATTTATAGAGAAACCTTACAAGCTGAAATCTAGTCCTGGATATATATCAAGAGTATACAATAACAGGGACTGACCACAGCTGGGGACACAATGTACATTTACACGCGCAGGGAAATGACCCGGGCATACGAACATTTGCCTGTGCCATGACACACCACGATGTGCGGGTGTTTTCAGCATTCTCTGTGTCTGCAAAGACTGCAAGACAAGTGTGGAATCCTGAATCACCGCACATTGGGTGTTTTCATGCACAGCAATTGTCCGATGCTGGCGGTGTCTACTCGTGCCGTGTCAATGTACCATAACTGTCCCTTATCTGAGAGTTATATCTGATAGTGAGGATATCTGAGCTGCCACCCTTGCTCTTCCTTGTCAGCTCCAGTCTAACACACCCCTCTCTCAAACCCAGGGGGGCCAGAACAAGAGTGGTAAAATCCCATATGGGTATTACCCTACAGCCAGCGGGACCCATCCTCAGGTTGCAGTGGGATCGGGTCCCATCTTCTCCCTGTGCACTGCAGACATACTTACCAGGTCCACGCTCCCACGCTGCCCAGCTTCGTCTGCAGTGGCTCCCTGGTGTCTCTCTCCTGCCTCCTCACTTCCTGGTTTCCTGGGGAACACGCATAGGGTGCGTGTGCACTGCTCTTTGCAACTTTAAAGGGCCAATATGCCCTTTTTCTGACACCACCTCTCAGCCAATCGCTGAGAGGATGGTGAGTATTTATGGCTCCGACTTCTTATGGAGGTGCCTGGGCAACTTGCAGTTAGTCTAAGTTGCCAGCTCACATCCCTAGCAGCACATGTGGTTTCCTGTGTCCTCTGAGACCCTCACATGTTTTCTCATGATTTCAGTGCCAGATCCCTCCTGTCTGTTCACCGCAGACCCGTACCACCCTTGCTGGTCCCTGGCTACCTCCCGGACCCCTTTGGCTGCACCAAGCTTCATCCCTGCCTTCTCCTCTGGTTCCCTGATTTCCTTGACCTGTTCCACCTTGGGTCAGACCCACAGGTTGACTGGTTCATTGGACCTTCTCTGGTTGCACTTGGAGGAATCCCTGTAGTAGGGGTAACCTTCTTGTGCTCCCTTAGGGGGACCCGGATGCTGCGGCCCTGTGGACTACCCTTGGGGATCTATCCCTTATGGCCACTTTACACACTGCTACATTTCTAGCTTATCCACAGGTAACTTACTGGCTGCAGTGAAATCATGGAGACATGGTTCTATCTTGTTGCTGTGTACAAATGGAATAATGTCTCCATGATTTCACTGCAGCCAGTAAGTTACCTGTGGATAAGCTAGAAATGTAGCCGCGTGTAAAGTGGCCAGTATTGTATTACTTAATTAACCCTGTTCATTATCTGGCTCTCTTGTCCGGCTCATTTCTGGTATTGACCTCCACAGTATCTACGTGGTCTAGAGGGTCCACTAGCCACCTCCGCCTGTGGTGCGTGACAATGTGGTAACAAATGATACTCACACAGGTATAACACAATACGTGCACAGGAGGAAATAAAGAGCAGGGAGGAAAAACCAGGGGGCAAGAGGACTTTTCCATTACACCAAACAGCATTCAATCGATCACCAGTAATAGGATCACCACAGCACATTGGCTGGTATTGCAAAAGCTATAGTTGGCATGAGAAGACAGATTACACCATTTTATAAAGGTGGAGAGCAACAATGATTGGTCTCCCAGAACATGTGATCCTAGAGGTAATCAGGAGTCATACAGAGATTAACACCTGATAGTCCAATCAGAACACAGCTGATCAACGCCCAAGTCCACCTGTGCAACTCAGAAGCATCAGAGAAACCTCAGTGTGGAGAATCAGACCTGTAATGTGAACAGCGCCAATGGTGCCATGACACTCTGCAGTTTGAGCAAATGCCTTGTGACAATCTATGGACCTCTCAATGAATTGCTTATCTAGTAAGATCATTTGATTCATTTTTCCATTGGTGTGACAAAGATACCTCTACTTTCCTTAGGATTTGTCCATCAATGTCTGATTGGTGTGACATCCAACTCCCCTACCGATCAGCTGTTCCCAGTGCACCGCCAACCAGAAATACTCAGCAAAACACAGCTCTATGGATGGAATAGCTGCAGCTAGGCACAGCACATTTACTCCCAATTGATTGGATGAGAGGGCAGATGTGCAGTACCCAGCCTGGCCAGTATACAGTTGACGGAGGTGTGTGGTGCAGATCCACAACTGAACAGTTCTGCAGCACCGGAAACAGTCTATCGGTGGGGATGTTGAATGTTGCACCCCCCGATCAGACATTGATGGTCTACCCCAGGATAGCTCATCATTGTCAAAGTCCCAGACCACCCCTTTAAATTAGACATGGTTTCTGCTATTAGTCATTACTGAACTCTGCATATTATAGACCTACCGTTCATAGATGTACAGGTCTGGCTTCCAAAAGCTGTCGTTTGACAATAACAATTTGTGAATTTGACAATGTTGGTTTGGATCCCATCCAATGAATTCATTTCTCCACACCTGAAGCACAAATTAGTGTTAGGTGACACTGAACATTTCATCTTCCTATGTTCATAGTGTTTGCTTTTTTGTTATATTAATAGACAATATTTAGAAGAGACAGCGATCTGCGGAATGCAACCGGTGATTCGTTTTGCAATTACAATGTAAGGCTAGGGTCACACCATCCGTTTTTGGCTTAAATGCGTTTTTGGGAACATTTTAGGCTTTTGTTTTCTTGTCCAAAGACGCATATGAGTTAACACATGGTGCACTTAAGTGTCTGCGTATGTCAACAGCACATGGTTTTTTAGCATGGAGAACCATGGGAAACGCATGCGTAAACCATAAGCATTTTTAAGAAAAAATGACTAAGTCCAAAAATTTCCAAAAAATGGATGCGTTTTTCTAGGGGCTTAAAAAAGCGCATGGGCATGTGTGACCTAGTTATCCTCAGAAAGAACAAGAACATTATAATGTCCATCGATCCATCACAACCTTAGGACTTTTCTTTTGCAAAACGAAGACACTCTGCATGTGAGATGTCGAGAAGATCAATCAATGGATGATTTAACCCATTTAGCCCCAGAGGATTTTCCGTTTTCTGTTTTTTGCTTTTTCCTCTTTTTCCAAGAGTCATAACTTGTTTTTTTTTTCAGCAATATTTACATATCAGCCTTGTTTTTTGTGGGACGAATTGTACTTTTAAATGAAATAATTTATTTTACCATATAGTGACTGGAAAATAGAGAAAGTTTAATAAGTGC
>JARQOC010000010.1:138397631-138409209 GCA_033576535.1 Allobates femoralis
GGCTGAGTTTGTCACAGGGTCTAATACAGAGCTGGCAGCAATATAGCAGTGTTAACTCAGTAATCACAAAGTTTTCCAATACAGAGTTAGCAGCGGTACAGTAGAGTTAACTCTGATATGATATGTAGAGCTGAGTTTGTGACAAAGTCCAGTGCAAACTTTGCAGCAGTTCAGCAGAAAGCAGAGTTTCTCACAGGGATAAATGTATAACTGGAAACAACACAGGAGACAGCAGAGCTGAATTTGTCACATGGTTCGATGCAGAGCTAGCAGCAGTATAGCAATGTTCAACAAGTGATAACAGAGCTGAGTTTGTCCAGAGTCCAATACAAAGCTGGCAGCAATATGGCAGGGTACTGCAACTAGTGATGGCAAAGTTTAGATTTTCACATGTTTCCAATACAGAGTTAGAAGCAAAACAGTAGAGTTGACTCTGATATATGGTAGAGCTGAGTTTGTCACAGAGTCCAATGCAAACATTGCAGCAGCACAGCAGGTATCAGTGCTTAGTTTGTCACAGGGTGTAATGCAGAGCTATAAATGGTATGGCAGATTTGAATTAAGTGATTGTAGAGCTGAGTTTGTCACTGAGTTTAATGCAGAACTGGCAACAGTATAACGGACAGCAGAGCTGAGTTTGTCACAGGGTTTAATGTTGAGCTGACAGTAATACAGCAGTAAGCAGAGCTGAGTTTGTTACAGAGTTTAGTGCAGAGATGGAAGAAGTATGGCCGAGGTAAATAAGTGATATCAGAGCTGAGTTTGTTACAGAGTTCAATGCAGACCTGGCAGCATTACACAATAGTGGCAAAGACTACCTGAATACTAAAGTATCGTCCTGCCAACCGGTTGAGAAGCGGAGGGGGGGGATTCTAGCGGTGCCGGCCGGGTGAGAAGCGGGGAAGGGGGGTGCTAGCGGTGCCGGCCGGGTTGTTTTAGCGGTGTTCGCCGGCGCCAGTACCTGCTCTGCCTCCCGGCTTGTGGAGCAGTGAAGGGGCGGGCACTGCCGCATGGCTGCAGGAAGTGTCTTCTGTCACTTCCAGTCCTCCCTCCGCTCCTCTTCCGGCGCTATCGCGGTCGCAGCGGGCGACCGGAGGCACTGACAGCGGGGCCGGCGGGCGCGGTCTCAGCCGTGACTGCGGTTGTTACGCCACTGATCTGTATTGGTAAGCACTGATGCAATACTTTTTTCTAGTAATTTCTTTTAAGTAGTTTTGAAATGAACAAAGTATATGTTAATCTTGTGTTTAATCAATATACTGTAGATCTTTGCAATAATAATCATTTCTACAATTGGATGTTATATAAAATTTTCCTGCACTGAGATAACACTGTTCAACGAGGCTTTTTTTTCATGCATGAAATTTGGTGAATCCCATTGGAATTTTCATGCTGAGTTCAGAAATATCTTTAGAATTTCTTATCTCTAAGATTTTAGAGAAAAAATACATTAATAAAGATGGAGTCCCTAAATGTTTTGTGTTTTATTTCTATTAAAATATTTTTCTCTCTGTCTTGTGTTTTTTTAATGTTTACTAGAAATTCATGGTGGCTGGGTCTATTATTAAAGTGACACCATGAATTTCAGGCTAAGTGCCAGCTGGCATTAATCCCATTTATTACCCAATGTGCCTTTGCCACCAGGGCCACTGGAAGAGTCGGGGTACAGTGCCAGAAAATGGTGATTCCATGAATGTGCCATTTTCAGGAGTGGCTGAGGGCTGCAATTCGCAGTGTTGGGACCAGAAAGCTTGAGTCACCATGCGCTGAGGATTCCAGCTCTCAGCTGTCTAGTTGTACCTGGCCTAAAACCAAAAATACAGCAAAGCCCCACATTGTTTTTTATTAATTATTTAATGAAATTCATGTAATAATTAAGAAAAAGGCTCCCCTATATTTCCAGCCAGGTAAAAATAGTCAGCAGAGGGTAGAGGGAATACCCATACCTGCCTGTTTTACCTGGCTGGCATTCAAAAAATATGGCGAAGTCTCACATAATTTTTTTTGGTAATTTTATAAAAAGGGCTAAACTATGTCACAGTTTTGGTGCTTTTTTGTGCCAGGAGATGCAGATGAACACATTAAAAAACATGCATGTGTGGCGCCCCTGCGTCCAGGAAGCCACAAAGGGAACTGCAGCCAGGCAGGTAGGACACTTGTTGCACAACAACGCCCTCACAGCCCACACAACCCACGTGTCAGGAAGAGGTTAACATCCAGCCCTGAGATTAGAACTCTATGAGATTGAGGGGTGGTGGATCAGAGGAGTGGGTTGGGCACACCAGAAGTCAGGTGACTGACAGTATATAGTGAGGGGGAGGAGTGAAGGAAGTTAGTAGGCCACAGTGAGCTGAGATGCAAAGACCAAGAGTAGGCCCAGGGTGCCGAGATGCAAAGACCAGAAGCTGAGCTGTAAAGACTGAAGGACAATCACACGTTCTGTGACTGCAAGGCTAGGAGCGCCGAATCCGTACTGAGCCAGTGTGAGCCAGAGGGGAGAGAAAGCCCATCCGACGCTGATGCCACCAGGAGTGTGACAGAACAGAGAGGGACGGTGTAACCCGTGCCCTAGACAGCAGCTAAAGCCACTAACTGCAGGCAGAGAAGTCCCTCCTATGATACTGGAAAGGAACAGAAAGGAGAGAGCCTGGTAGAGCCTCGTGCTGAGGACTGCTGGAGGCTGGGCTGAGTAGAGTGTCGGCTCTAGAGGGAACCGTAGTTCACCCGGCATTCCCAAACACCGACGGGGGATCACAGCTTCAAGTTAGGGTCCCCAACCCAAAGGACAGGCAGCTCAGTGACAACCAGGAGGGCCCACCAGGGGTCCGAGTCACCGCCATACTGTCCAGTGTACCACACACCACCCGTACAGACGGAGACCGTAAACAGCCTGGAAAGGACACTAAAGACTGTGTGAGGGGTCACAGGGAGAAGGCCTGGCTGCAGGGAGCAAAGGGAACCCGGAGAGGGAGAATGTGCCCGTGTACTTGAACTGTGTACTAAGAACTGTACTTAACCTTGTAAGAACTGCAAACTACTTGTGAACTGTTGGAACAACTAATAGTAAAGCTTTGGAAAACCCTGGAACAGTTTCCCTTGTGTCTCTGCGTGCAAGCTATTCCCTCCATACAGGACACAGCCTGTCAGCACCAGCCAGGAGGAGAGATCCCTGCAGCCTGCAAAGTAAGTGTCCTGGACAATTCTACAACCCTTAACTCTTATTGCCCCGGGGGATACAGTTCTTCCCACTGGAACTATAACATCTCCGCTGCCACTCCATCACCCCCGGAGGTTCTGCAGCAGCGGCGGCCCCAATCACTGGCCGCACCAAGTGGGTGGGGTCACACGTGACATTTTCCCCAGTAAATTTTCCCCTTTATTCTGCCGAGCCAGGGACACGGTCCGGACCCAGCCACCCGTGAATTCCCCGGCACCGTCCGGTCCGGTACCGAGTACGCCCGTCCCGTGGGGCCCGACAGAACCTGGCGTCATGAACAGATCTACCCGGTCCAAAAGAATTGGACCCCGTGCGCCCAGACAACGTGTTTAGAACTTTTCCCGCCAAAACTGACCTTAATGGCGGCCATAAGGGACTAGCGCCATGTGCAGGGGAGGCATTCCCAAGACTCCCATCGTGGGCCGGCCCGGTCCAAGGCGCGAAAAGAAGGTACCGCCCTGGCTCTCCTTAACTCCGGGAGAGCCAGCTGTCACTCTCAAGGAAGAGCCGCCGCCCCTAGACCCTCCTCCTAACAAGCTGGCGGGAAGGAAGAAGGAAATCGTCATCAGGAGGGGGCGGAGCGAGCAACCGGAAGAGAAGCAGTCGCCATTCGAGTACATGCGGACGGAAGCGGAGGACGCCCAGGAGAACGCTGCCGAAGGAAGACCACGAGTGATCCCGGAGGGCCCACGGAGTGACCCGGTGGAGGAACCCGGCCGAGGAGAGACCCCGTGTGACCTAGACGAGATGGCAGAAGGCGGCAGAGAGTATCCCCACGTCCAAGACACCCGGCGGGGTGTGCTGCGACTGCTGCCCCAGCAGATGACCCGGATCCAAGAACAGCATACCCGGATCCAGCTTAGCATAGAGCATCGCCAGCAGACTTACGAGACTGTAACTACACAACTCGGCTGGGTTGCCGACATACGTGACCGCATGCAGAGCGAGGGTGGATGCCGTACAGCAACGCTGGGGGATCTGACCGTGCCACGTGCTACACCGCGTGCTGCGAAGAGAGAGACCAACCCGCTCGGAGCCCTAGAGGAGAAGTGGTTATCCCTGCCGGAGCCCCTGATACCAGCGCCCGAGACGATGAAGGTAAAGGGAGAGCAACTCCGTTGCTGGTGGGAGCGGGATGAAGCAAGCAACGACATGATGGGCTTTGTAGGAGACCCCGAAGGCGAAGAAGGCCCTGTAGAAATAGTCACAAGTAATGAATATCTGCGGAGATGTAGTAAGAGATGGGAACAAGAAGAGATAAAAAGACAAGAGCGAAAGCGGGAATTAGTTGCACTGACTCAATATTTAAAAACTGTTGCTAGACGAGACAAAAGCATTACTGGATCCCAGAGACATGAGGGCAGGATTGTGAAAGTTAAGCATGAGGATAGATATGCCTTTGCCCGCAAGGAAGGAATAGATGGTGACATTTTCATCAACCGCAGAGATGTTGAACAGTACTTGCCAGAGAAACACCCGGACAGGGAAGTACAAGTTGGAGAGTGGGTCTCCTATGTTGTTGTCCAAGGAGCAAGAGGCCCGTATGGCATAAGAGTGCATAGACTTTGCTTAGATGCGTCTGAAGATGACATGTCCGCATTAGAGGAAACAAACCCAGTAATACCACCGGACCCAATTGCTAACCCGGGTCCTACTACAGACTTAACACCTGTTACTGAAACTGTTCCAGTAAAGAACACCACTGATATTGCTACACAGACTCCGGAGAGTTATCTGTTAATTCAGGCCCTGCAAGAACTCGAGATGTTCCCCAGGAAAAGAGGATTACCAACACTCCCGTGGAAAGTCAAGCCTGACGGAAAGAAGGAGTAAGACCCGTGTCCTGCAACACGTGACCGCAACAGATGAAGACTTGTAAGTGTGAATGAAGCGTGTTCCTTATTGATCCCCTACCTTACCTGAATGAATGCTAGTATTCCCCTGTTTGTCTTATATGTTTTATTGAACATTAGATATCATGAACAATGACTTGATACGAACTCCCCTTGTATATAGTTGAGCAACTTAGTGTGCTCCCCTTTGGTTTTTAGACCAGCTGTACGGAGAGTAGTGCATGAGACTTTGAACTTTGAAGCTGCTTTTTGAAAATTTTTGAACTTTTTGCACTTTTGAAGAACTTTTATACTTTTGATACAAAGTAGTATTTATAATGTGTTTTAAGCTACAGAAAAGTGAATGCGTTGTAGCATTGGACACGGTAGAGGTCTAGATAGAGAAAAGGGTAATGACATAGATACCCATGCACTTGTTTTATAGTTAAAGTAACGTTGAAGAATCGTGCCTCCCGGATGGGAAGAAATCAAGAATCCTTACTGTTAATGTTTACTGTTATATAAAATAAAAATGTTTTCAGGGTGATCCAAGACGGGCAGCGCGAGGACGCGCTGGTTTAACTCCGGGAGAATGTGGCGCCCCTGCGTCCAGGAGGCCACAAAGGGAACTGCAGCCAGGCAGGTAGGACACTTGTTGCACAACAACACCCTCACAGCCCACACAACCCACGTGTCAAGAAGAGGTTAACATCCAGCCCTGAGATTAGAACTCTATGAGATTGAGGGGTGGTGGATCAGAGGATTGGGTTGGGCACACCAGAAGTCAGGTGACTGACAGTATATAGTGAGGGGGAGGAGTGAAGGAAGTTAGCAGGCCACAGTGAGCCGAGATGCAAAGACCAAGAGTAGGCCCAGGGTGCCGAGATGCAAAGACCAGAAGCTGAGCTGTAAAGACTGAAGGACAATCACACGTTCTGTGAGTGCAAGGCTAGGAGCGCAGAATCCGTACTGAGCCAGTGTGAGCCAGAGGGGAGAGAAAGCCCATCCGACGCTGATGCCACCAGGAGTGTGACAGAACAGAGAGGGACGGTGTAACCCGTGCCCTACACAGCAGCTAAAGCCACTAACTGCAGGCAGAGAAGTCCCTCCTATGATACTGGAAAGGAACAGAAAGGAGAGAGCCTGGTAGAGCCTCGTGCTGAGGACTGCTGGAGGCTGGGCTGAGTAGAGTGTCGGCTCTAGAGGGAACCGTAGTTCACCCGGCATTCCCAAACACCGACGGGGATCACAGCTTCAAGTTAGGGTCCCCAACCCAAAGGACAGGCAGCTCAGTGACAACCAGGAGGGCCCACCAGGGGTCTGATTCACCGCCATACTGTCCAGTGTACCACACACCACCCGTACAGACGGAGACTGTAAACAGCCCGGAAAGGACACTAAAGACTGTGTGAGGGGTCACAGGGAGAGAGGCCTGGCTGCAGGGAGCAAAGGGAACCCGGAGAGGGAGAATTGCCTGTGTACTTGAACTGTGTACTGAGAACTGTACTTAACCTTGTAAGAACTGCAAACTACTTGTGAACTGTTGGAACAACTAAGAGTAAAGCTTTGGAAAACCCTGGAACAGTTTCCCTTGTGTCTCTGCGTGCAAGCTATTCCCTCCATACAGGACACAGCCTGTCAGCACCAGCCAGGAGGAGAGATCCCTGCAGCCTGCAAAGTAAGTGTCCTGGACAATTCTACAACCCTTAACTCTTACTACCCCGGGGGATACAGTTCTTCCCACTGGAACTATAACATCTCCGCTGCCACTCCATCACCCCCGGAGGTTCTGCAGCAGCGGCGGCCCCCATCACTGGCCGCACCAAGTGGGTGGCGTCACACGTGACATTGTCCCCTGTAAATATTCCCCTTTATTCTGCCGAGCCAGGGACACGGTCCGGACCCAGCCACCCGTGACTTCCCCGGCACCGTCCGGTCCGGTACCGAGTACCCCTGTCCCGTGGGGCCCGACACATGCAGTTTTATGCCAGAATTGCACCAAAAAAGCATGAAATCCGTGGCATATACCACAATGTTTGTGCTGAGGATTTCATGCCTTTTTGGTGCAATTTTGGCGCAAAACTGCATGCATGTTTTTTTAATGTGTTCATCTGCATCTCCTGGCATAAATAACACCAAAATTGAGATGCGGGTCTTGCTGCAGATTTCATGCTTTTTTTGGTGTAATTTTGGCAGAAAGCTGCATGCATAAACTCTTGGAAATCGCTTTCAAAACTGTTGAGGAAAAAACTGCTCCAAAAAGTCCACAAAGAATTAATATTTCCTTAAGACGTTTCCAATTCGAAAACTATTTTTGAATGCTTCAAAATCTTGCAAAATTAGAGAGGAACATTAGATCAATAGTCCAAGGCACCCAGTACCTGGTAATACCGGGCACGAGATCCTGTTCATGATGCCAGAAAGATATGTCAAGCCCAAGGCCCTGGGGTACTCGGGTATCAGGCTCGGTGGGGTGCTTCCTACGGGGGATGTCACAGGTGGCAGCGCCTGAGCCCGTGGCCTGGGTGACACTTCAAAAAGGGGTTATGTACAGGGGGTAAGAGTTTGTCATGTGACGTCACCTGTAGTACCTGGTGATGGGTCACCAGCGCCGCGACAGTCCTCCGAAGGCCGATGATATCCCGGCTGAGTTGGCAAAGCTCCCTACAAGTAGAGCTGTTCCTCCGGGGCAGCGTTCCTTAAAACAAGCAGGATGATGGAGAAAACCACACACAGGCAAAGTCACTTTCTCCCGGGTACTTTACTGTCAACTTTTAGCAGCGTCATACAAAGTTCACAGTTCAGCATCAGATGTTAAAATAACAGGTAGCTCTACGGGTGGCTGCAAGTGGATCCCAGGTGGTATAGTGGGACCTGTGGTGTTCTTTAGTTGATGAACCCGTGTCCTTTCTTCCCTGCCTAGGATGAGTCTATACCCAATGGCTCCGTGTTGGTAATATTGGGGGTGCTCTCCCTCGTGGTGAGGAAGCAGGCAGACTGCTCCGTCTGGCAGGGTGCTTTGGCGATATAGGGACCACAGCAGCTGGTTGCCGACTGCAAGGATAGACCGTGGCCGGATCCTCAGGGGCGGCATTCCCGTGGTGGACTGGAGAATCCCCTGGAGTATGGTCGCTCCATGCTGGGGTTCCCCCTTTCTCTCTAGGGCCCAGACTCCGCTCGTCAGGTGCCCTCTTTCAGGATCTCCTCAAGACCCTCTTTCTTTCTCCTTCCCACCGGATGAGCTTGAAACCGTCCGGTAACCCTTCCACCTCGTTCCACACTCTTTTCCAACCGTCCTAACTCCTCTCCTCCTCCAACTGGCCGCTCTTGCTCCCCCTAGAGGTGAATATGTCTCCCTCCCGGGTAACCTTCCAGCACTTAGCTAATGTGGGAGTGCAGGAATGGGGCCCACCCATCAACCTAGGGTCCACCTGTAGCTGGGGAAATTACACCTCTTTTACGGGTACAATACCCCTCTGTGACGCTTGATTACGTGGGGCACCACACATTGTGTCAAAACTGTTCCTAACTTCAAGTCTGGTCTCAGAGGTCCAAAGTCATGGCTGTCTGCACATTATGTTATGACTCTGCTTTCTTGTCTCCTCTCATCTTACCACTCATAGCTATGCATGTTACACAATGTAGCTATGGACATTAGAGGAAGAAATAGTCATGGCTAAACATCGTCATTTTGGTCTAATCTGTCCATAGGATACTATTCCAGGAGTCTATGGGTTATTCAGATTAAACTTTACAAACTTTATCCATGCTGCCATGTTCATTTTAGAAATAAGAGGTTTTCTCATGGCAACATTTGAAAACAAGCCATACTTGTTCAGTCATTTTGAAATGTACTATTATGATCTAGAACATTTAATGTGCTTTTAGAGGAGTTTAGAGTCTGAGCTATAGCTCTTTTTCTTCCTGTGATTTGTTTAAGCATAGCACATAGCATGGGAAACTTCTCTTGGGAAGATTGTCAACTTTCTTGAATATTTTCTATTTGTGTAGAATCTTTTTCACTTAAAGCGTTTGTCCAATACCAGGACAACTCCTTCTTATTCCCCATGTTTGGCCCTATTCATACAAATAAAGCCTTATATTCACTTCTGCTGCTGGTGCCGTTCCAGCGGTGCCGGTGCTCGCATTCCTGGGTCTCATGTTAGGTTGTGACATCACGCGAGCCCCACGTCTAACCACCATTGGCTTCTCTCTTCTTTACTTCAAACATATGAGTAACCAATAGAAAGAGAGATCTGCGGCTGGTCGCTAACTTTCTGTTGAATATTCATATATCAGAAAGTGGTGGGTGCAGCTCACGTGATGTCACAACCACACATGAGCCCCAGGAACGCGAGCACTGGCATCGCAGGAATGGCACCAGCCGTGTAGTATCAGCTTTTTCTATTTTAATGAGGAATGAGAAGGGGCTGTCCTAATAGTGAACAATCCCTTTAGGCTATGTGCACACTGGGAGGTTTAGCAGCGGTTTAGCAGCGGAAACCGCCGGTCGGTTTCCATCAGGTTTATGCAAATTTATGTTAATCCAAAAGCGGCTTTTGGATTAACATAGAAACCTATGGAAACCGACACCCGGTGTGCACACACCGGCGGTTTCCACATGCTCATCCGTTGCTAACCCGCTGGGTTCCCAGCGGGTTAGCAACGAATGTGCATGTTCTATAAACCGGCCGGTTCTGCAGCGGCTGCAAGCAGAATCATGTGCTGCTTCCAGCCGCTGCAGAACCGACGCCACTAACCCGCTGTGCACCGCCGCACACCCGCCCGTCTTCCGCAGCACGGACCCGACAGGAAGCCGGTGGACGGCTCCGGAGCTTCCTGTCGGGTCCCGCCCAGCCGCCGCCGCCCCTAACCCGCCCCCGTGTGCACATACCCTTAAAGCGGTCGTTACACATGTCGACATCGTGAGCGATATTGTTAGCGATCACGTGCACGCGCTGTCACACAGACAGACTCACCAGCGATGTGGGCCAGCGAGATCGCTGGTAACTATGGTACACATCGGGTTGCTAGGCGCCGCGCGCCGCTTAGTAACCCGACGTGTACCATAGTTACCATCTCCCAGCATAGGCTCTGCCGCTGGGAGATCGTTCATCATGGTGTTATACACCACGATGAAGCAGATTGTTTAATCGTTCATCGCAAGATCTGAGCTCCGGAGCTCAGATCTTGATTTTGCGATTTGATCATGTATCGTTCGTCGTATCTTGCCGTCACACGCAGAGACATCGTTCAAGTGATGTTTAATCTGGCGCGTTCAAGCGATATCTTTCAAGATATCGTAGCGTGTGATGGCCGCTTAAGAATGATAATAAATCCAACATTGTTTGGAAATGGTCTTGTACCCTTCCTAGATTGATGGTCAGCATTAATTGCTTTTTTAAAATCATTGCTGAAATCTTTCCTCCTCTTGTTTTATCACACAGATAAATGCTCCAGACCAGCAAACTAACAAAACGTCTGCTTTTATAGAGGTGGTCACACTACCCGATGAAAAATTAATCAAGGGCATTTGATCAGCAGAGATTCACCTATTCTCCAGTGGACCAGTCTCATAGAAATTTCCAGATGGAAGATGTTCTTCATCTATAGATATATATATTTCTCATATATCTACTGACTGATTTTCTGACTTTTGCCACAGATTAAAATTCTAAGGCACTTTTTCATTTTTAGCAATGTTAATCCACTTTAACAAGAATTTAGATAAAACAATCTTTCTAAAAATTCTATTATTTATATACATTTCCTAGTTTCATCTGTCATATGAGGAACAACGAGGTTTCAAGAAAGAAGGGGAGGAACATGGGAAAAATAGCTGTTTTTAGTGTATTTTTCTGTTTCTATAAATAGTGTATCTGTAATGTGTAGATCTTTGTGTGATGTGATATTGTTAGAAATACAAGGAAATGTTCATCCTTATCTTACAATGTGAATGAAGTGTGTTGGTAATCACTGATGCATGACCCTGACATTCCACTATCCAGAAATAATAGTTTTTTCTAAATTGTCACTTCAGTGAGGAGGTGAATGAACTCTAGCGCCACCTTTCGGTAGCAATCCTTAAAGTCATAGTCGACTCTTTAATGAGCCTTTTAATATGACCCCTTGGTCAAAATTTGTGCCAGATCAGAACCCCAAACTGCAGACGCTGCCTTTCGGGGTGACTGCCCCTCATCAGTGCTGTGTGTGAGAATTCTGATCTGGCTGTATGAGAGGCTAAGATCAGGTCTGGAGAACTAGCTTTTTACCTCATAGAGAGGAATTTGTCTGCCAGCTTTAAGAAGGCAGATAAGCTGATAAGGAAGCTTATAGCCACAATGCTCTTCTGGGAAATATGTAAATTGTCACTTCAGTGAGGAAGTGAATGAACTTTAGCGCCACCTTTTGGTCTTTAATGTTAGACGGTTGTGAAAGTGAATTTAATAGGCATTTCTAGACTGTGTGTCATAAGGGGTGATGATGTGACCATAGCTCCGCAGACTGTAAAGGCTGCAAGAGAGAGCAA
>JARQOC010000010.1:138409309-138583994 GCA_033576535.1 Allobates femoralis
TGAGAAAAGTTAAGTCCTAAGCAAACAGCAGCCATGTATTCTTAGTATTTGCATTGATTGTGTGAGCCATATCAGTCCTTCTATGAAAGCCAATATGACTTTCCTAGTTAAAGGGTTTTTCCCATGTACAAAGGTAATGTTAAAGTTCATGTTAATCAATAGATCTTGTAATAATAATAATAATTTCCACAACTGAATCTGTTTATATAAAATGTTCCTGTGCTAAGATAATCTTATATACAGACCAAATATTTGGACACACCTTCTCATTCAAAGAGTTTTCTGTATTTTCATGACTGAAAATTGTAGATTCACACTGAAGGCATCAAAACTATGAATTAACACAAGTGGAATTATAGACTTAACAAAAAAGTGTGAAAAAAAAGTGTGTTTCAAATATTTTTTATTAAGGGAAAGGGTGGGGAGTAACAGGGGGACTTAAATAGGGAAAGGAAGGGGAGGGGAGGAAATTTTTACATTGAATGCAAACAAACATAAATAGGGAATTTTACAGCGATAAATATACATTTTTGCCTTCAGGTACATCAAATTCCAAACTATAAGTTTTAGAACTTACAATTTACATACATCCATACTATATACAGAAAGAAAAATGAGGGTTAAATTCAATAGCAAGTAACAAGTAATACCGTAAATTCTGAGCTATGAACAATACCTTCAAACATAGTTTCTATTGTCAAGCAAAAAAATCTAGCTAGTGTAAAGAAGTACGTCAATTAGCCTCAATTTAAGAGATTTGGTGAGTAGACTATGATCCAGGTTTCCCACCTCTCTACAAATTTGTTAAAGCAATTGTTTCTCAGGGAAAAGTTATACTCATATATGCTATGTTGAGATATTCTTTCAATTACATCTATAACATTAGGAGGTTCTAGTTTATTCCATCTTGCTGCTATAAGTATTTTGGAGGTGAGAAGAATATGGGTAATGATAAATCTAAGATTTATAGGAAGGTCGTCAATTCCAATGGAGAGAAGAGTCAGTTGGGGTGATAAAGAAATTTTAAATCCTGTGATTTTAGAAATGAGGGATTTTATCTCTAACCAGAAATTAAGTAACTTGGGACAATACCAAAATATATGAGATAACGTCTCTAATTGCTGGCAGTTTCTCCAGCAGTTGGAAGATAGGAGTGGATTAACAAGGTTTAATTTGACTGGAGTCCAATACCACCTAGAAAGAAGTTTATAAAACGATTCTTGAATAGAGGCACAGGTAGTGTGTGTGTATGAGATAGCTAAAGTTTTCATCACAGAAAAAAAAAAAAAAAAAAAAAGTGTGAAACAACTGAAAATATGTCATATTCTAGGTTCTTCAAAGTAGCCACCTTTCTGCTATGATTACTGCTTTGCACACTCTTGGCATTCTCTGGATGAGCTTCAAGAGGTAGTCACCAGAAATGGTTTTCCCTTCACAGTTGTGCCCTGTCAGGTTTAATGAGTGGGATTTCTTGCCTTATAAATGGGGTTGGGACCATCAGTTGTGTTGTACAGAAGTGTGGTGGATACACAGCTGATAGTCCTACTGAATAGACTGTTACAATTTGTATTATGGCAAGAAAAAAGCAGCTAAGTAAATAAAAACGCGTGGCCATCATTACTTTAAGAAATGAAGATCAGTCAGTCCGAAAAATTGGGAAAACTTTGAAGGTGTCCCCAAGTGCAGTTGCAAAAACCATCAAGTGCTACAAAGAAACTGGCTCACATGAGGACCGCACCAGGAAAGGAAGACCAAGAGTCACCTCTGCTGCGGAGGATAAGTTCATCCGAGTCACCAGCCTCAGAAATCGCAGGTTAACAGCAGCTCAGATTAGAGACCAGGTCAATGCCACACAGACTTCTAGCAGCAGACACATCTCTACAACAACTGTTAAGAGGAGACTTTGTGCAGCAGGCCTTCATGGTAAAATAGCTGCTAGGAAACCACTGCTAAGGACAGGCAACAAGCAGAAGAGACTTGTTCGGGCTAAAGAGCACAAGGAATGGACATTAGACCAGTGGAAATCTGTGCTTTGGTCTGATGAGTCCAAATTTGAGATCTTTGGTTCCAACCACCGTGTCTTTGTGCAACGCAGAAAAGGTGAACGGATGGACTCTACATGCCGGGTTCCCACCGTGAAGCATGGAGGAGGAGGTGTGATGGTGTGGGGGTGCTTTGCTGGTGACACTGTTGGGGATTTATTCAAAATTGAAGGCATACTGGACCACCATGTCTACCACAGCATCTTGCAGTGGCATGCTATTCCATCCGGTTTGCGTTTAGTTGGATCATCATTTATTTTTCAACAGGACAATGACCCCAAACACACCTCCAGGCTGTGTAAGGGCTATTTGACCAAGAAGGAGAGTGATGGGGTGCTACGCCAGATGACCTGGCCTCCACATGTACTACGTAATGGATGTGTCTGATCGTACAGGGACATGGTCTGATCATACCACATTTCCTGTGCTGAGATAATATTATATATGTGCCCCGGCTATGTACTGTGTAATGGATGTGTGTGACCGTACAACAGGGGCATGGTCTAATTATACCACATCTCCTGTGCTGATATAATCTTATATATGTGTTCCTGCTATGTACTCAGGGCCGGCTCCAGGTTTCTGTTGGCCCCGGGCGAAAAAGTCTCAATGGGCCCCCTGTAGTACATACTGCTGCAAGTAGGTGTACATATGTGTATATATATATATATATATATATATACTAGAAAAAAACCTTGCAGCACTCAGCTACTACCAGTGATGTACATATGCTGACAAGCTATATATATATGAGAAAAAATTAAAAAACTTACGTAAGTTACATGTATCCATGATTTCACTGCAACCAGTAAGTTACCTGGTGACAAGCTACAAATGTAGCCGTGTGTAAAGGTACCCTAAGGGCCCCTTTACACGCGGCTACATTTCTTGGGTGGCTACAGGTAACTTACTGGTTGCAGTGAAATCATGGAGAGATTATTCCATTTGTACACAGCAACAAGATAGAACCTTGTCTCCATGATTTCACTGCAACCAGTAAGTTACCTGTAGCCATCCAAGAAATGTAGCCACGTGTAAAGGGGCCCTTAGGGGTTAAAAACAATAAACATTAATACTCACCTCCTGTACTCCTGGACCTGGACCGGTACCGAAGACCTCTGGCTGTTACAGTACCTCGGAGACCACCGGGAGAAGATGGGGAAAAAGACCTTGCAGTTCAGCCAATCAGCATTCGGCTAGCGGTCACATGGGTTGTGACGCGGCTGCACTGCGGTCACATGACAAACCCACTGACAAAGATACACTGCAAAAGTACAGGGAGTCGCTACCCCCGAGTAATTCCTAAGGAAACTCGGCGAGTAGCGAGTCCCCCGAGTCCGCTACTATTCGGGCGAGTCCCGAATAGTAGCGAGGAATTCGCCCATCCCTAGTTCAGAGTGAATGTCTGACACCTAGGAACGTCCACAGAACGGGTGAGATTGTTCCTATATATATCGCTAGAAGGGAGTTATCACCACCAGACTGTTGTACCTAGCTAAGAGTGAGGTTATTGGTAAGGTGATACCCTAACATTTTAAAAGGGCAGCAACCTGTTGTTTTCTTGGGTCATAAGATTCGACTAAGGTTGGCCCTCATTGTTTTGTTGCACTTGTTTTTACTAGGTTTTCAAGCCTTTTTAAGTCAGTACTGAGTAAAAGTTACGTGTTAGGTCTATTTTATTCACTACTATTACCATTATTTTGCTGTACTGTACATTGGACTGTTAGTAATTTGCTACCCCAAGTGGACCCCTGAGCACTGCCCCCACAACAGGGGGCTCTTGAGCACTGCCCCCAACACCAGGGGGCCTCAGAGCACTGCTCGCACACCGGGGGGACCCTCAGGGGCCCATTAGCGCTGCCTCCCCCTCCTCCCTTCTAAACTTAGCTGCAGTCACTGATCTCTCAGACTCTCAACCTGTACTGTAGCGTCAGCTGCAGCTGCTGCTGCTCTATTTCCTGTGTGTGCGGAGATACAGGAAATAGAGCAGCTGCAGATCTCGCTACATGATAGGCTGTCTGAGATCAGCGGCTGCCGCTGTGCGCAGAGGTGTATCTAGATTTTCTGGCACCCAGGGCAAGAGTTCAGTTTGGTGCCCCCCCCCGCAGTCTGAGTAGATGTCATGTGACCAAGTGACCAATCATCCATATGCGATTTTTACACTTAGGCTAGAGTCACACTTTTTCATAGAATTGCGTTCACCGCATGCAGATCCGGATGCGGTGAATGCAATTGTAGTCCCACACATGAAAAATGTGTGTAGTCGTTGCGGTGTGGGACAGGGCAGAAGGATGGACACACATACAATGAAGTCTTTTTCTGGTACCTTTTACTGATGGTTTGCAGGTACACTCTTCTGGTTGAAGGCTACATCTCAGGATTTCCACAATGAGCGGGGTAAAGGACTCCTTGTCCTGTTCTCTTGTCCCGAAGCCCGGCAGGTATGAAACCAGGCCTGACCTCCTGTCTCTCCATACCCGTGTTGCTGCACTGAGGGCTCTCGCTTGGCTACCGTTACCTCTCTGCAGCTCCTGGCTCTGAAATGGGGAGTGCTGGGGTGTCCGGGAAGCTAAACCTCTGCGGTGTACTGGGATTCTCTGCTGGGTAATCTTTCCCTTGCAGACTCGGACTCCAGTGTCTGGTGTTCTCTTGGGGTGAGCCAGTATGGCTCCTCTGCCCCCGCTGCACTGTTTCTCGTCTCTGCCTTCGGTCCTCACTCTCTAAACCCTCACACTGGCTCTGGCGGTGCACTGGTTTCGGGCCTAGCATGGCTCCAGTAATGAGTTTTGCTCACTAGGCTCTGAGCTGGACTTCACAGTTCTCCTAGCGACTGCACACTCTGAATAACTCAGCCCCAGCACCTGTATTTATAGGGGATCTGGCTTAACAGCAACCAGTGGTGCTCTCCCTACAGGCCTGGAGTGGAAGGTGTTGTGTGTATGTGGGTACCAGATGTAGAAATCCCTTGGTGTTCTAGTTGGTTCTGTGGTTACCTGGCACAGGGTGCCACACATACAGGGACATGATCTGATCATGCTACATCTCCTGTGCTGAGATATTCTTATATATGTGTCCCTGCTATGTACTGTGTAATGGATGTGTCTGACCATACACAGAGCATGGTTTGATCCTGGCCGGGTAGGACACAAAAGAGTGTATTGACATTAACAAATAATTATCGTTTGCTCTGTAGATTCCAGCAGTTATTACATAACCATGAGTAGGTGCTTTACGTACTTGCTGACATGTGCCATCTACAGAGTCAGCCATGCCTTACAATGTTCTATTCATCGATTACTGCAGAGGTGAGTATTAAGGATATTAATATCTACTCATAAAAAAATTTACAGGTTCATCTCAATAAATTTGAATATCATCAAAAAGTTAATTTATTTCAGTGATTCAATACATAAAGTGAAACACATATTATATAGTCATTACACACAGAGTGATCTATTTCAAGGGTTTATTTATGTTAATGTTGATGATTATAACTTACAGCCAATGAAAACCCAAAGGTCATTATCTCAGACAATTAGAATATTATATAAGACCAACTGAAATAATGATTTGTAACTCATAAATGTTCGCCTAATGAAAACTCTGTACAGTAAATGCCCTCAATAGTTGGTTGGGTCCTTTTGCATGAATACTTGCATCAATTCGGCATGTCCTGGAGGTGATCAGCCTGTGGCTTCTGACAGGTTATGGAAGCCCAGGTTGCTTTGATAGCAGCTTACAGTTTGTCTGTGTGGCGCCCCGCAACGAGTGCATCACAGGAAGGTATTGCATCCCTGACTGAAGATGTAATATCTTCCGTCTCAGTGATGAAGTGGTTAAATCCAGAGATCCATACACCACATGCACCACTCAGAGGTAGAGGACCAATCAGGTCCTGGAGGGAGGAGTATAAGGTGTAGTGTGGGGGGGTAAGTTAGGAGGAGAAGAGAGTCGTGTAGAGGACGTGGAAGAAGGAGGAAAGGAGCAGGCGTCTGCACAGTGCCGTGCAGCCCTGAAAAGACAACTTAACTGGGAGGGCACCACCAAGCGGTGACCCAGACCAGAAATCGGGCAACAAAGCAACTAAGCAACGGGTTAAAAGACACCCATGCCCAGTCTCACCAGACACCGGTTCCGAGGCAAACAGACGTCCACCGCTGTTCTGCAAAACCGGAGTGACGGAGCAGCTTCTTAGGAGCGCCTCACTACAGCCGCTAACCCAGCAGTCTTAACCAGCAGGGTACCTACCATTGGGCCTCTGGACCCTTTACAGCCTAGACTAGCACCTGGCTAAGGTAATCCAATAGAGATTCCCAGTGCCTTGAACTGGTGCACTAAGGGAGCAACGGCAACAAAAATAAGACATTAGTAAAGGAGGAACACCGTGGAGCTCTGGACAGAGGCGGTTCATCACTGGGACCACCCGTCCGTTACCTGACAAACTGTATACCGTGTACCGCACCGAACTTACAGTAAAGACCCGTTACAGAGGAGCATTGTGTCAGTGCATTTCTTCCAGAACTGTTATTAACCTTGCTCGTAAAACAACTTAGCTGCCGTATTCCATCCAGAGCAGCTCCTGGCCCCGGGGATTACTGCTCATCCTGTGGGGAGCATCCCATCTAGCTGCCGCACATCCCCCTGAGGCCCAAGCAGCGCCGGTACCATCACCGGACACCCACAGGTGGCGTCACGACAATCAAGACTTTATTCCAATCCCTTATTCCCTTTTCATTTGACCACTGGGCCCCGCAGCCTCAGGCGCGGAACCGTGACAAGTGAAGCATCGCCTGAGATGTGAGAACTCGGCAACGGTGAGTCATCTGCAGTTGGGTCTGGTGTCTCTCATAGATTCTCTATGGGGTTTAGGTCAGGAGAGTTAGCAGTCAATCAAGCACAGTGATACTGTGGTTAGTAAACCAGGTATTGGTACTTTTGTCAGTGTGGACAGGTGCCAAGTCCTGCTGGAAAAATAAATCTCCAGCTCCAAAAAGATTGTTGGGGGAGAGACGTGGCCTGCAGCAGCATGTGAGGATGTGGATCCCTGAGCTCCTGTGCCCACAGACAAGCTACTGGGAATTTTTGCCTTTTTAAAGCAAAGAGAGAAGGGAGCGCACATAGGGTCTTATCTATGATGATAATTCAATGCCCCCCGATTTTGCCCTGAGGAAGCAGCAGGTCCTGCTGTGAAATGCGTTGGCTCAATAAACGGACATCAAACATACCCTTCCTGCTTGGTGGTCTGCGCGGAATCTAAACCTGGGCTTTTTTCTACATAAACTGCCTTTTTAAAGTTGTCTCATCAAAGCGACAAGACCTGTAAGATCTAATCTCTGGGCTTCATTTGAACCCTTTTGAGATCAATTCTGAGAGGAATTGACCTCAGGACACCTTGAAATCTGGCCCCTCAGAAGAGTGATGGAGGCTCCATTTTAAGACTACTGGTCACCTCATAATAATATCCTCCTGTTGTCTGTTAAAAGTCAGAAATTGACATTTCAGGTCATAATTCTGAAATTATACTGGCTTTTACCTTTATTTGGCTGAATTTGTAATGATTTTTACCTCAAGACACTGACTGAAGTCTATTTGTTTTTTTTTTTTTCTCTCACATGGGAGTGAAGGTGGCGCCATTTTGTGATCACTGAATGCTTCATAATAATACTCCTGTCACCCATAAATCATCTGAAATTGACAACACAGGTCACAGTTTACTGAAGTAATATTAGACTTTATCTTTCTGGACTAGAAGATCTTGTCTTGTTGATATATTTATCAAAATCTTATTCTGCTTTATTTTCTATATACAGCCTATTCTATCTCTGATATGGGCTTTTTCATTCACTTCTCTCATTAGTTTTTGGAGATTTTATTGTTTTGGTCTATTAAATTTGTTCTTAGACCATTTTCTGCTATTCTTTGAGGAAAACTGCCATTTCTCTCAGGGGAGTAGTGGAGGCACCATCTTTGATTTGCTGATTGTGGCTTTCCCGGAGGATGCCAATTTACTACACAAACGGATTTTCCTCACTGTAAGATCCGGACCTCTGAGGTAAATGTTCCCTCATATGCATTTGGAAAACAACAGTGACAGGTACAGGAGGCGTGGGGGATCTACTAAAAGATGAGTTGCTGTCCTGATTGAGGAGATTTAATATAAGTGACTAGACTGAGACATCCCTGCAGCCTTCTTCATAGACTATCTGGTCATACTATTTTGGATGCTCCTTGCTTAGTTACATACTTGCATAGGGTGGGGATAATACCATTCTACATATTGGACAATTCATGAGTCTGAGGGGGAGATATATAACCTTTCTAGTCCTAGTGTTACACTAAGACTTCAGGAGACTCTTTTTCGCTACTCATTTGTTTATCTGCAAGCTGTTGCCTTATAACTTCTTCTTCCATCTACGCGTGCTACTACATCTCCGAGAAGGACTTCTTCAATCAAGCGGGGTCGGCGAGCCTCCAACGTATCCGAGCTACGTAGACGGATCCTGTTGTCTAAGGTTTCTACGTGATCTGACCACTCTTGGGAGGGATCTCTTCAAACAAGCCTCCAACGTATCCGAGCTTCGTAGACGATTTCCGGTGTCGAGAAGTCAACTAAACAGCTATTCATTTATGGGGATGTGCTGTTGGGGTACACCTTTATATTGATCTGAATATTGATGTTTGACTCTGTTTCTTGTGACTAAAGGTAGTTTGGGTGGTAGTTGTTGGGTCTTGGGTGGGTGATCTTTTCATCTTCTAATTGGGGGAGAGAGCTATTTACTTTATACTCTGAGTCTGTATTTACAGATAATTGTACTTAATTTCTGTTCCTTGGCTCTAGTATTGTGTAAGTCTATTACCTAATTGTAATTGTTTTTGGCTCAATATAGTTTACTGGAGCTGGCTATAGAGACTTACTATACGTACTTTGATATTCTTAATTTCTTAATTTATATACCTCAATTTATACAGTATACTAGTCCTAATGTCTCCCAAGCCTAAACCAAACGTTACTTCCAAAAATTCCACTGGTGAACTGGTGGAGGCTAGTCCACACCAATCACTATGCCTTCCTCGCCCTACCATAGTAACCAGTCACAAAGTGGCAGTAAAGATTCCTTAACAGTGGAGAATAGTTCAGAAGAATGGAAATCCACACCTATGATTTATGAATCTACCCAGGCAAACTCAAAAAGAAAAGAAATGGAAACTATATCCAGATCACATGATAGCTCTAATTTTCGGGAAGATTATGACTCAGATCGAGACCCTCAAACCAAGAGCCCGGTGAGACAAAGAATGAAGACCTCAAGGAAAGACACAGATCCTCTCTCCAACCTTGACGATGGACAACTATCAGATAGAGATTTCTTGATTAAAGTATTTGCTGATTTTAAAAAATCTTTGAGAGACGACATTGATGAGATTAAACATTCGGTGGTCTCAATAGTTTCCAGAGCAGAAAAAACAGAGAAAGCCATTGAGGAGTTAAAAACTGAGTGCATTGACTCTAGAAAATCTCAAGACAGGGTGACTAATGAAATTAAAGTTCTGAAGGATAGGTTAGCAGATAGAGAGGACCGGGACCGCAGGAATAACCTGAAATTTAGAGGAATTCCCGAAAAGATAAAGCAGCATGACCTGATTAATTACGTGAAATCTCTCACTAGAAAAATTGCTCCCTCACTGGAAAATATGGAGCTCATAGATCGCCAAGGCCCTCGCATCTTTCGGACGACGTCCCGAGGGATGTGATAGCTAAATTTAGCTTCTATCAAACCAGAGATAAAGTGACAACTTTCTTAAGAGATAATAAATCCCTACCTCCGCCTTACGACGGGATTAAAATCTTCACAGATATTTCTAAAGACACGATGCTGAAGAGGAAATCTTTGAAGCCTGTAACGGACATTCTACGTGCTAAGGAGATCTTGTACAGATGGGGTCCACTAGTGTTATTTTTACATACAAACAGAAATCTTTTGTTATTGAAGATAAGTCTGAGGGACTGAAAGTATTGAGAAACTTACATCTAACTAATACTTGACGGGTCTTAAGTAGCTCTGTTTGACACTTTAAAGATTTAAGGTCCAATTAGACACAATGGCCAAAACATTAGCCTTGCAGGAAGTTGAATAACGGTTGCCTTGAACCCTTCCTTATAGTATTGATACTTACATAGTTCTTATTACTAGTTACATTCTGTGTTATAGTTTGCTTCATTTAATAGTTTGTTTCTTTACCTACCTGTAGTAGTTCTGTTTCCCTCCTAATTCTCTCCCTTCCCTCTCCCTCACACTTCCTCAACTTCATACTTTCATTGCAAATAGCTTACGTACATTTTTAATTCTTCATTGAGACAATGACCACCAGATACCTTTCACTAAATGTCCATGGGTTAAATACCCCTCAAAAAAGGTTCCATGTATGGAAAGAACTTGCGAGACATAAAATTGATTTGGCAGGACTTCAGGAAACTAAATTTTGCCTAGAAAATCCACCAAAGTTTACAAATAAACTATTTCCTCATATCTATTTCTCCTTTAACAAGAAAAAAAGTCTGGAGTTGCCATTCTGATTAGGGATACTCTTAAATTTGAAGAACTTGAGGTCCATAGAGATGATGAGGGCCGATATCTTATCCTGATATGTAAAATAAATGATACTCCTCACACACTTGTGAATTTATACGCTCCTAACAAAGGTCAAATTTCATTTTTAAAAAAACTGTTCAGGACTATCCATGATCATAAGACAGGCAACCTCTTCATTTTTGGGGACTTTAATGTCTAATGCTACGTTTGACTCTTCCAATAAAGCCAGGAATACCAATGTCCAGCTTGATCCATTATTTAACCGGGAAGAATTCTATGATGCATTCCGGTGCATAAACTCGTCATCTATAGAATTTACTCATTTTTCTGACTCGCATAAATCCTTTGCTAGGATAGATCTAGTTTTGACAGATATCAATTCCTTGCAGAAGATTAAATCAATAGAAATACTTCCTAGATCTTGGTCGGATCACTCTCCGATAATCTTCGTTACTACAGATGGGGCTTCTTATAGCGGGCGGAAACTCTGGAGAGTAAATTCTTTTCTATACCACCATCCAGATTATAAATCCAACATTCAAAGTATATTACAATATTACTTTAAAGAAAATGATTTGGGAGATATGCCTATTCCAACTTTATGGACTTCCCATAAGGCACTGATTAGAGGTCATCTAATTCAATTAAATTCTCTCCTAAAAAGAAAATTAACTAAATATACGGCTTCCATCATAAGTAAGATTAAAGACTTGGAATCGGAGGTGATTCGGACCAAGAATAACTCCATCTTTGGTTCCCAGACCTTGTCTTAGCCCACTCACTCATGCCAGATCAGAATATCCCACACACTACACTGATGAGGGGCAGGTACCCCGAAACGCAGCGTCTGTAGTTTGGGGTTCTGATCTGGCACAAATCCCTTAGTTATATTAAAAGCTTGTAGGAAAGTGATTATGACTTTGAGGAAGCTGCTTAAATGTGGCATGGGAGTTTCTCAACTTCCTTAGTGAAGTGCAAATTTGCATATATGCATATATCTGAGAGGAGGGAAGTGGCTTACAATCTCCTCACCTACTTCGCTGTCTCCATAAGGTTGATAGCAAGTTCCCAGACCTTGTCTTAGCCCACTCACTCATGCCAGATCAGAATATCCCACACACTACACTGATGAGGGGCAGGTACCCCGAAACGCAGCGTCTGTAGTTTGGGGTTCTGATCTGGCACAAATCCCTTAGTTATATTAAAAGCTTGTAGGAAAGTGATTATGACTTTGAGGAAGCTGCTTAAATGTGGCATGGGAGTTTCTCAACTTCCTTAGTGAAGTGCAAATTTGCATATATGCATATATCTGAGAGGAGGGAAGTGGCTTACAATCTCCTCACCTACTTCGCTGTCTCCATAAGGTTGATAGCAAGTTCCCAGACTCCATCTTTGGTGACATTCTTAAATTGAGGGTTGAACTAAAATCCCTTTTAACTGCGGAATTTGATAAGGTTTCCCACATTACTAAATCTAATTTTTATAATTGTACCAACAAACCCTCCAAACTATTTGCCAAATTGATAAAAATACGAAGGGCCAACACGAGAATTCTACAGATCAGGAATAAGCATAATTCTATAGTCAAATCCCCTGCGGAAATTTCAGATGCCTTTGAGGTTTATTATAAGAAGTTATATAACTTAGGAAAAGAGCCCGGGAAAGTTGATCGTTGTGCTGTGGAAATGGCTTCGTTTTTAGACTCTATTCAACTTCCTTCTGTGACATCTGACCAGTTAAAATTCCTAAACTTACCCTACACTGAAGCTGAAATCTCTGATACTATTGCGTCCCTAAAGAAATTTAAGTCTTCCGGGCCTGACGGGTTACAGAACGAATACTATATTGCCTTTAAAGATATCCTTGTCCCATATTTAACTAGGTTCATCAATTTCCTCACTACTGACCAGAGTAGTCTTCCCAAGGAAATGCAAGAAGCAGTGATTACGGTTATCTCAAAAGATAAGGGTGACACTGAGAATGTAGCTAACTATAGACCCACATCGCTCCTGAATTCAGATCTAAAAATTATTACTAAAACTTTAAATAACAGACTAAAACAAGTTATCTTGACACTCCTCCACTGGGATCAAGTGGGTTTCGTTCAGGGAAGGGGAACATCGGATGCTACGAGACGGGCGTTAAATTTAATAGATTTTATAGTGAGAACTGGGACTCCAACACTTGTGTTCGCTGTCGACGCGGAGAAAGCGTTCGACAGAGTCCACTGGGGGTTCCTCTTTAAGGTTTTGAGGAGGTTTGGCTTTGGGGGTAATATAGCTAACTTAATTCATTCGCGTTATTCTAATCCGAGTGCGAAAATCATAACAAATAACTTTTTGTCAAAAG
The DNA here is from genome assembly GCA_033576535.1 of Allobates femoralis. Classification (NCBI taxonomy): domain Eukaryota; kingdom Metazoa; phylum Chordata; class Amphibia; order Anura; family Aromobatidae; genus Allobates; species Allobates femoralis. Next base: position 138,422,292 of record JARQOC010000010.1, read on the forward strand.
ACGTCTTGCTAACGAATGGTACACGTCAAGGTTGTCCCCTTTCCCCTTTTCTCTTTAACCTCTTTATTGAGCCTGTTAGCGGAAAAAATACGTACTCATCCTTTGATTAAAGGCATTCCCATTTCTATGAGACAATTTAAGATTAATTTATTCGCTGACAATATCCTGGTAACTTTGACTGATCCCATAAATTCTTTACGATATCTCCTTGACACAATTGATAAATTTTCTCGAATTTCCCATTATAAGATTAATTTGAAAAAGACTCAGGTGTTACACTTAAATATAGATCAGGACCTCCTTGACTTGTTAAACCGCGAACACTCTCTCTCGTGGGAAAAAGAATCTATAAAATATTTAGGTAATTATTTGACCAAATCCCTATCTAAGATTGTAGACGTTAATCTTAATTATATCTACAAAGTCATTCAGGACGATGTTCTTCATATTTCCAAAACTGATATTTCATGGTTGGGAAGAATAAACTCATTTAAAATGTTTATCTTACCGAAACTTCTCTATATTTTTCGTTCTGAACCCCTACCTGTGTCCAGACAATGGATGGCAAAATTACAAACTCAACTGACGAGATTCATTTGGGATAAGAAAAAGCCAAGAGTGGCTAAGACTACCCTGGAGAAAGGGAGGTCTAGAGGAGGCCTGGCTGTTCCCAACCTCACCGCATATCATCACTCCACTATCATAAAACTGAGTCAATCATGGTGGGAGACAGGCGATAGACCAAGTTGGCTTACTCTTGAAGATAAAAATATGCTAAAGGGAGGCCTTGGTCCACAAATTCTTTCCTTCCTATGTGATAAAAACAAACCTCTTCCGAAAGAAACGTTAGTGAAAGCCTCTATTCAATCCTGGAGATTGTCTGTTTCTAAATCATTGAAAAGCTTTCAACCCCATCCACCTACTTGGATCCCAATTGATATATTAGTCTATATTTCTGCAAACCTGAAACTTAAATCCTGGAAAGACCATGGGATTGGTTTTATATCTAACATCTTGGATGGCAGAGGAGGGTTGATTCACTTTGCAGTCCTACAAAACACTTATGGTCTGGAAGACATAGAAGTTAAAACCTGGGAGGAGATTCATTGCATTCTCTTGAGCCATAAACTGGTATTCGCTATTCCTCACAATGTGACACAACATTTGAAGTTCCCGCAGAGTACCTTTTTTTTGGAAGTTGAAAAACATACATCAGGATATTAACCTAGATTCGGTCTATGTGAAATCTTCAAATGTAGTAGCCTGGGAGAAAGACCTGAACATCTCTATAAATACTGAACAACTTGGCAAGTCCTTTGATCTTATGTATACACAGGTACCGTGCATCTCCCTTATTGAGACCCAATTTAAATTGTATTCAAGATGGTATCTTACTCCGTTGAAGCTCAATAAGTTTAATTCACTCAATTACCCGATGTGCTGGAGGAACTGTAACCAAACTGCTGATCTGACTCATGTGTTCTGGGGATGTCAATTCCTTAAAAAAGTTTGGAGAAACATAAGGCATCTAATTAAAGATATTTCTGGAATTGAGGTTCTTCTATCTCCTGAGTTAGTGTTGCTTTTGGCTGGGTCGGATTCTCTTCCGAAAGGTATAAGTCCACTTACGATTCAAATTCTTTTAACGGCAAAAACTATGATTGCCTCACTTTGGAGAGAGTCTACAGTCCCATCTATACAGGATGTCATAGACAGATTTGCATCTCATAATTCTTTTGAGTATTCATTAGCTATTAGAAATGGCCTACAAACCAAATATCAGAAGAAATGGGCATTGTGGAATATAAAATTTCCATCTCCGTTCTTAAAGTCAGCCAAAATCCCCCCGAAATAACTTTCTCTAGGCTTCACCACTGGACTGTATGATGGACTCATTGTCTATAGCTTGTACTATTGTAAGTGTCTTTAGCTACCTTTCCCCCTCCTTCATTTCCTTTCCTTTCTCCCTTATGTTTATCTGCTGAAGAGCAGTTCTTCATAACTTGACTTAGCTTGAGATTCTTGGTCCTTAGTATTGATTGCCTTTAGTTATACTATTTTGTAATTACTTCCTAAAGTATTATTTGGAGATGTGTAATTCTTTGTTTACCTGTTTACTTTCATTGTTCTCTTTTGGTTTTCTGTATTTGAAATTGATTGTAATAAGGAAATCTCTTCATATTATACCTTTGACTTCTCTACTTCTTATCAGTTTGCTGTACGACCGTATTTGATTATTATACTTTGTACTTGATTTATTGAAACTCGAATAAAAATTATTTGAACACAAAAAGATTGTTGGCAGAGGGAAGCATGAAGTGCTCTAAAATGTCCTGATAGACGGCAGCACTGACTTTGGTCTTGATAAAAAACAGTGGACCTACACCAGCAGATGTCATGGCTCCCCAAATCATCACCAATTGAGGAAACATCCCAATATACCTCCGGCAGTTTGGATTGTGGCCTCTCCACTATACCTCCAGACTTTTGGATTGTGGCCTCTACACTCTTCCTCCACACTCTTGGATTGTGACCTCTCCATTCTTCCTCCACGCTCTTGGATTGTGACCTCTCCAGTCTTCCTTCAGGCTCTGGGATTGTGGCCTCTCCACTCTTCCTCCAGACTCTTGGATTGTGGACTCTCCACTCTTCCTCCAGACTCTGGGATTGTGACCTCTCCACTCTTCCTCCACACTCTTGGATTGTGACCTCTCCACTCTTCCTCCAGACTCTTGGATTGCGGCCTCTCCAGTCTTCCTCCAGGCTCTTGGATTGTGGCCTCTGTGGAGACCCGGGGGTCAGTGGGTGCTCTCATCCGCAGGCCCAGCCGCCTTTACAAAGACAACGTTAACCAGGGCTCATCCCCAACTGAACGCCCGAGCTCCTTAACCGTGGGCGGAACACTACTCAGACAACACAGGGTGAGGGAATCCCAATATTAAGGCTTTATTGGATCCCCAAACAGTTAACAGCATATAACGCATAACCAGCAAAACACAACAATGTAATAGGCAACAGAGTCTCACCCTTCCGTTGGCTCACCAGGGTTTAGAATGTAGCACAGCAAAGTCTGTAGCCAGGTGACTGTATCGTCCCAACCTGGGTTGCTTCCTTGTCCTCATGCAGTCTTTATCACAGCCGAATCCGATAATCCAATGCTGAAGTCCTTATGGTTCTATAGTCCGGGTTCTGGTCCCCTTAGTCGGCACCGAAATGCCTAGGCCTGGGGTTATGGCTCGCTAATCGGACCCGAAGACCCTAGATTAGCTGCCTGTATCCAATCTTCAAACTCTAATCTTCAATCCAGTGGACCTCTAGCCGGGACCGAAATCCCTAGACTGAGGCCACTAGACAGAATCTAACTAACTCTGGATAATGAACACATCTCCTTATATACCTTCAGCCCTCATTGCAGGATATTGGCAACGTCACGATTGGTGCAATAACACTGTCTTTGCATTGGCTGAACCTCAAGTCTCATTTAACATATTTTTAGAAGTATTTTACTCCTGACAAGGTAGAGTGACCTACTGATTGACATAGTCCTTACAATGGAAAATCAATAAAACAATGCTAAAAAAGGGACTGCATCTTTATTATTATTATTTTTAATAAAGATGCAGTCCCTTTTATTTACATTGTTTTATCAGAAAAAAATTTCACGTGGGCTTCGCCGTATTTCTGGAACCAGCCGGATCCAGCAGGCAGCGACGGGCTGCCCCCAACCCCCAGGTGCCTATTTGTACCTGGCCGGACACAAGAATATAGGGGAGCCCTTTTTTTTAATTATTTCATGAATTTCATGAAATAATAAATAAAAAATGCGTGGGGCTCCGCACAATTTCTATGTCTAGCCAGGTACAGCTAAGTAGCTGGGGGCTGGAATCCGCAGCGCAGGGATGCCCAAGCTTTCTGGGCACCCCCCCGCTGCAAATTGCAGCCCGCAGCCGCCCCAGAAGATGGCGCGTTCATTGAAGCGCCATCCTCTGGCGCTGAACCCCACTCTTTCAGCGGCCCTGGTGGCGGTGGCACGCTAGGTAATAAAGGGGTTAATACCAGCTTTGTTATACAAGCTGGTATTAAGCCCGAGATTCTTAATGTCAGGCCACGTTTGACCCAGCCACTAAGAATCTCCAATAAAGGGTTAAAAAAACACAACACAGAGAAAAATTTTTATTTGAAATCTAAAAAAAAAGCCATTAGGGACTCCATCTTTAATTAAAAAAAATCCTCTTCTGTCCGACGCAGTCCAAAACGCGATGCCCTCTCTGCTACATCCCCTGTGCATAGATATAGATGTCTATGCACAGGGAATGAGCAGACTGAGAACAATCTCAGCACTGCTACATCATCTCTGTGAGCAGGCGGGCTCTAGGACCCTGGAGCTGCCGCAGCCTGCACAGAGAAGACAGCTGGACTCGGCTCGCAAAGTAACAGCAGTTACTTTGCGAGTTTCCCAGCTATCACTGGCACAGTAGCCGAATCTAATGCAAGACAATGGCAATCCTAGTTTTGTCAGCGTTTGCCATTGATTTGCATTGGACTCGTGCGAGTAAACGCTGGGAAACTCGCAGAGTACCGAGTCCTGCGAGACCCTTACTACTCGCCGAGTAACGAGTCCTAGCGAGTAGATTCGCCCATCCCTAACCATGACATTAAAACAATAGTGGCTGAAGCCCTGTACATAGAATCAACATTCACAGAGTAATAGACAATGAACGATTAGCATAATTATGTTCTCTGGCCTTCAGTGACAAACAAGTTTGATAATTACATTACGATGCTAAACTTAAACCACAGTAATCTATGAAAATACTGTAGGAAATTCTCCTTGGCCAATACAAGTTTAAAAGCCAATATACAATCTGTCTGGGTTACATAAGAACTCTTCATATGTTCTACATTGAAGGAGTCCATTTCGTCACAGCCTCTCCACTCTTCTTCCAGACTCTTGGATTGTGGCCTCTCCAATCTTCCTCCAGACTCTTGAATTGTGGCCTCTCCACTCTTCCGCCAGACTCTGGATTGTGGCCTCTCCACTCTTCCTCCAGACTCTTGGATTGTGGCCTCTCCACTCTTCCTCCAGACTCTTGGATTGTGGCCTCTCCACTCTTCCTCCAGACTCTTGGATTGTGGCCTCTACACTCTTCTTCCAGACTCTTGGATTGTGGCCTTTCCAATCTTCCTCCAGACTCTTGGATTGTGGCCTCTCCACTCTTCTGCCAGACTCTGGATTGTGGCCTCTCCACTCTTCCTCCAGACTCTTGGATTGTGGCCTCTTCACTCTTCCTCCAGACTCTGGGTTGTGGCCTCTCTACTCTTCCTTCAGACTCTGGGATTCTCGTCTCTCCACTCTTACTCCAGACTTGGTTCGGGCCTCTCCAGTCTTCCTCCAGACTCTTGGATTGTGGCCTCTCCACTCTTCCTCCAGACTTTTGGATTGTGGCTTCTCCGCTCTTCCTCCAGATACTTGGATTGTGGCCTCTCCGCTCTTCCTCCAGACTCTTGGATTGTGGCCTCTACACTCTTCCTCCACACTCTTGGAGTGTAACCTCTCCACTCTTCCTCCATACTCTTGGATTGTGACCTCTCCACTCTTCCTGCAGACTCTTGGATTGCGGCCTCTCCAGTCTTCCTTCAGGCTCTGGGATTGTGGCCTCTCCACTCTTCCTCCAGACTCTTGGATTGTGGACTCTCCACTCTTCCTCCAGGCTCTTGGATTGTGGCCTCTCCACTCTTCTTCCAGACTCTTGGATTGTGGCCTTTCCAATCTTCCTCCAGACTCTTGGATTGTGGCCTCTCCACTCTTCTGCCAGACTCTGGATTGTGGCCTCTCCACTCTTCCTCCAGATTCTTGGATTGTGGCCTCTCCACTCTTCCTCCAGACTCTGGGTTGTGGCCTCTCTACTCTTCCTTCAGACTCTGGGATTCTGGTCTCTCCACTCTTACTCCAGACTTGGTTCGGGCCTCTCCAGTCTTCCTCCAGACTCTAGGATTGTGGCCTCTCCACTCTTCCTCCAGACTCTTGGATTGGTTCCTCTCCACTCTTCCTCAAGACTATTTGATTGTGGCCTCTACACTCTTCCTCCAGATACTTGGATTGTGGCCTCTCCACTCTTCCTCCAGACTTTTGGATTGTGGCTTCTCCGCTCTTCCTCCAGATACTTGGATTGTGGCCTCTCCGCTCTTCCTCCAGACTCTTGGATTGGTTCCTCTCCACTCTTCCTCAAGACTATTTGATTGTGGCCTCTACACTCTTCCTCCAGATACTTGGATTGTGACCTCTCCGCTCTTCCTCCAGACTCTTGGATTGTGGCCTCTCCACTCTTCCTCCAGACTCTGGGATTGTGGCCTCTCCAATCTTCCTCCAGACTCTGGGATTCTGGTCTATCCACTCTTACTCCAGACTTGGATTCGGGCCTCTCCAGTCTTTCTCCAGACTATTGGATTGTGGCCTCTCCACTCTTCCTCCAGACTCTTGGATTGTGGCCTTTCCACTCTTCCTCCAGACTCTGGGTTGTGGCCTCTCTACTCTTCCTTCAGACTCTGGGATTCTGGTCTCTCCACTCTTACTCCAGACGTGGATTCGGGCCTCTCCAGTCTTCCTCCAGACTCTAGGATTGTGGTCTCTCCACTCTTCCTCCAGACTCTTGGATTGGTTCCTCTCCACTCTTCCTCCAGACTCTTTGATTGTGGCCTCTACACTCTTTCTCCAGATACTTGGATTGTGGCCTCTCCACTTTTCCTCCAGACTCTGGGATTGTGGCCTTTCCACTCTTCCCCCAGACTCTTGGATTATGGCCTCTCCAATCCAATCCAAGCAGCACAGTTTTTAACCCTTCATCCTCCCTACTTTAATTTTTTGAGACAATGACCTTGGAGTTTTCATTGGCTGGAAGCCATAATCATCAACATTAACATAAATAAACACATGAAATAGATTGCTCTGTCTGTAATGACTCTATATATGTGTTTCACTTTATGTATTGAATCACTGAAATAAACGTTTTGATGATATTCAAATTTATTGACATGAACCTGTAACATTTTTTTTATTGAGATGGATATACAGTTGTGGCCAAAAGTATTGACACCCCTGCAATTCTGTCAGAAAATACTCATTTTTTTCCTGAAAATGATTGCAATCACAAATTCTTTGGTATTATTATCTTCATTTAATTCGTCTTCAATGAAAAAACACAAAAAAAATTGTCCTAAAGCCAAATTGGATATAATTCCACACCAAACATAAAAAAGAGGGTGGACAAAAGTATTGAAACTGTTAGAAAAATCATGTGATGATTCTCTAATTTGTGTATTTAACAGCATCTGTAACTTACCTGTGGCACCTAACAGTTGTTGGCAATAACTGAAGCACACTTGCAGCCAGTTGACATGGATTAAAGTTGACTCAACCTCTGTCCTGTGTCCTTGTGTGTACCACATTGAGCATGGAGAAAAGAAAGAAGTCCAAAGAACTGTCTGAGGACTTGAGAAACCAAATTGTGAGGAAGCATGAGCAATCTCAAGGCTACAAGTCCCTCTCCAAAGACCTGAATGTTCCTGTATCTACCATGCGCAGTGTCATCAAGAAGTGTAAAGCCCATGGCACTGTGGCTAACCTCCGTAGATGTGGACGTAAAAGAAAAATTGACGAGAGATTGTGCAGATGGTGGATAAAGAACCTCAACTAACATCCAAACAAGTTCAAGCTGCCCTGCAGTCCGAGGGTGCAACAGTGTCAACCCGTACTATCCATCGGTATCTGAATAAAAAAGGACTGTATGGTAGGATACCCAGGAAGACCCCACTTCTTACCCCGAGACATAAAAAAGCCAGGCTGGAGTTTGCCAAAACTTACCTGAGAAAGCCTAAAACGTTTTGGAAGAATGTTCTCTGGTCAGATGAGACAAAAGTAGAGCTTTTTGGGTAAAGGCATCAACATAGAGTTAACAGGAGAAAAAAAGAGGCATTCAAAGAAAAGAACACGGTCCCTACAGTCAAACATGGTGGAGGTTCCCTGATGTTTTGGGGTTGCTTTGCTGCCTCTGGCACTGGACTGCTTGACCGTGTGCATGGCATTATGAAGTCTGAAGACTACCAACAAATTTTGCAGCATAATGTACGGCCCAGTGTGAGAAAGCTGGGTCTCCCTCAGAGGTCATGGGTCTTCCAGCAGGACAATGACCCAAAACACACTTCAAAAAGCACTAGAAAATGGTTTGAGAGAAAGCACTGGAGACTTCTAAGGTGGCCAGCAATGAGTCCAGACCTGAATCCCATAGAACACCTGTGGAGAGATCTAAAAATGGCAGTTTGGAGAAGGCACCCTTCAAATATCAGGGACCTGGAGCAGTTTGACAAAGAAGAATGGTCTAAAATTCCAGCAGAGCATTGTAAGAAACTCATTGATGGTTACCGGAAGCGGTTGATCGCAGTTATTTTGGCTAAAGGTTGTGCAACCAAGTATTAGGCTGAGGGTGCCAATACTTTTGTCTGGTCCATTTTTGGAGTTTTGTGTGAAATGATCAATGTTTTGCTTTTTGCTTCATTCTCTTTTGTGTTTTTTTATTTAGGACAAATTAAATGAAGATAATAATACCAAAGAATTTGTGATTGCAATCATTTTCAGGAAGAAACTGAGTATTATCTGACAGAATTGCAGGGGTGTCAATACTTTTGGCCACAACTGTATAAATATCCCTTAATACTCACCTCTGCAGTCATCTATGAATAGAACATTGTAAGGCATGGCTGAATCTGTAGGTGCCACGTGTCAGCAAGTATGCAAAGCACATACTCATGGTTATGTAAAAACGTGTCAGCAAACGATACTCAATTATTTCTAAATGTCTATACACTCTTTTGCGTCCTACCCGGCCAGGATCAAACCATGCACATTGTCTAAATTATATAAAGTTACTAGTAAAAAGGCCCGATGCAATTGCATCGGAGCGCGGTGAAATGAATTGTGTGTATACAGGCGGGTCAGTGGGTAGCAGAGTATACAGGGGGCTCTGTGGGTAGCAGAGTATGCAGGCGGGTCTGTGGGTAGCAGAGTATGCAGGCGGCTGTGTGGGTAGCAGAGTATACAGGCGGCTCTGTGGGTAGCAGAGTATACAGACGGCTCTGTGGGTAGCAGAGTATACAGGCGGTTCTGTGGGTAGCAGAGTATACAGGCGGCTCTGTGGGTAGCAGAGTATACAGGCGGCTCTGTGGGTAGCAGAGTATAGAGGCGGCTCTGTGGGTAGCAGAGTATAGAGGCGGCTCTGTGGGTAGCAGAGTATGCAGGCTGCTCTGTCGGTAGCAGAGTATGCAGGCTGCTCTGTCGGTAGCAGAGTATGCAGGCTGCTCTGTCGGTAGCAGAGTATGCAGGTTGCTCTGTCGGTAGCAGAGTATACAGGCGGCTCTGTGGATAGCATAGTATACAGGCGGCTCTGTGGGTAGCAGAGTATAGAGGGGGCTCTGTGGGTAGCAGAGTATAGAGGCGGCTGTGTGGGTAGGAGAGTATAGAGGCAGCTGTGTGGGTAGGAGAGTATAGAGGCGGCTCTGTGGGTAGCAGAGTATAGAGGCGGCTCTGTGGGTAGCAGAGTATACAGGCGGTTCTGTGGGTAGCAGAGTATAGAGGCGGCTGTGTGGGTAGCAGAGTATAGAGGCGGCTCTGTGGTGGAGGGGTGAGGAGAGAAGCGTCTCTGTGGTGGGTTGGTGAGGAGAGAAGCGTCTCTGTGGTGGAGGGGTGAGGAGAGAAGCGGCTTTGTGGTGGAGGGGTGAGGAGAGAAGCGGCTCAGTGATGGAGGGGTGAGGAGAGAAGCGGCTCAGTGGTGGAGGGGTGAGGAGAGATGCAGCTCAGTGGTGGAGGGGTGAGGAGAAAAGCGGCTCAGTGGTGGAGGGGTGAGGAGAGAACCGGCTCAGTGGTGGAGGGGTGAGGGGAGAAACGGCTCTGTGGTGGAGGGGTGAGGAGAGAAGCGGCTCTGTGGTGGAGGGGTGAGGAGAGAAGCGGCTCTGGCCTGGAGGGGTGAGGAGAGAAGCAGCTCTGGCCTGGAGGGGTGAGGAGAGAAGCGGCTCTGGCCTGGAGGGGTGAGGAGAGAAGCGGCTCTGGCCTGGAGGGGTGAGGAGAGAAGCGGGTCTGGGCTGGAGGGGTGAGGAGAGAAGCGGCTCTGTGGTGGAGGGGTGAGGAGAGAAGCGGCTCTGGGCTGGAGGGGTGAGGAGAGAAGCAGCTCTGGGGTGGAGGGGTGAGGAGAGAAGCGGCTCTGGTCTGGAGGGGTGAGGAGAGAAGCGGCTCTGGGCTGGAGGGGTGAGGAGAGAAGCGGGTGTGGGCTGGAGGGGTGAGGAGAGAAGCGGGTCTGGGGTGGAGGGGTGAGGAGAGAAGCGGCTCCGGGCTGGAGGGGTGAGGAGAGAAGCGGCTCTGGGCTGGAGGGGTGAGGAGAGAAGCGGCTCTGGGCTGGAGGGGTGAGGAAAGAAGCGGGTCTGGGGTGGAGGGGTGAGGAGAGAAGCGGCTCTGGGCTGGAGGGGTGAGTAAAGAAGCGGCTCTGGGCTGGAGGGGCATCCGATTGGTCCAGGACGCCGAGTCCTGGTCAATTGGATGGGCATGCTGTGTTTACAACACAGCGCCCAATCCGCTTGCAGGGGCGGCCAATGGGAGTGAGTGGGGCGTGTGAGGCTTTGGAGGCAGAGATGCCCCGCTCACTCCCATTGGCTGGCGCCGGGCACAGGACGACGTCAGTGGGTTGCGGCAGGCGGCCACAGGCCCTACACGGCAAGTCCAGCAGCAGCGAGGCCCCAGCGGTGAGCGAGGGGCGGAAGGCACCGGCGGCATCTGGGCAGCGTCGACTTCGTGGCGGGGCCAAGGGTTGGCAGGATGGCGGTGGTGTGAGGTAGTGCGGGTGCGGCTCGCTCACAGTGCCACAAAGGATTATGGGATTCGGCTTTAACGGGCGAATCCCAAACTGGTGATTATATAAGTAGATATGTGTATAAACTGTATATGTACATCTATCTATATATGTGTATATACAGTATATGTACAGCTATCTATATATGTGTATATACTGTATATATATATCTGTGTGTATATGTGTATATACTGTATATATATATGTGTATATACTGTATATCTATATATGTGTTGTGTGTATAGTGTATATGTATATGTGGGTATATAGTGTATGTCTGTGTATATACTGTATATCTATATGTGAGTATACACTGTATATCTATGTATATGTGTATATACTGTATATCTGTGTATGTGTATATACTGTGTATCTATCAATATGTGTGTATATAGTGTATATCTACATGTATATATGTGTATATACTGTATATGTATGTGTGTGTATATACTGTATATGTATGTATATATGTGTATATACTGTATAGCGATATGTGTATATACAGGATATGTATATATGCGTTCATACTATATATCTCTATATATGTGTATATAAACTATAACTACATCTATATATGTGAAAATACTGTATATGTATCTGTGTGTATATACTGTGTATGTATATATGTGTGTATATACTGTATATGTACATCTATGTATATATGTGTATATAGTGTATATGTATCTGTGTGTATATACTGTGTATATCTAAGTGTATGTGTAGATACTGTATATGTATATATGTGTATATTCTGTATATGTATATATGTGTATATAGTGTATATCTATCTGTGTATATACTGTATATCTATATATGTGTGTATAGACTGTATATGTGCATGTATGTATATATGTGTATATACGCTATATGTATTTATATACAGTATATCAATATATATATGTGTATATAGTGTGTATCTATGTGTATATACAGTATATCAATATATGTATGTGTATATAAGGTATGTGTAGATACTCTATATCTATATGTGTGTGTTGAAATAGTGTATATGTATATAGAGTGTATATGTATATATAGTGTATGTATGTATATATAGTGTATGTATGTATATGTGTATGTTGTCCTGTGTGTGGGGGGATTTTTGTCCCCTGTGGTGTGTCTCTCCCCGGATCTCCTCTCTGTCTCTCAGCTGCTGTGTGTGGGGGAGGTGCAGGGTGTGGGGCCGAAGCAGAGCAGGGGTAGACTGTAGAGGGGCAGAATGGGCTCCCCCCCCCCCCCCCTGTTTCCCCTGGGCTCTATTTGCCCCTGCAGTGTCTTAACTCGCCCTGCCCCCTGTGTGGCTTCTTACCCTTCTTCCCAGCTCTGATCGATTAATAGAGGGCCTGAAGTGATGTCTGAGTCATGTGAATGATCACATGACTCTGACATCACCAAAGGTCCTTTAGCATTGTAGTGAAGAGATGATCGGAGCAGAGAGAGATGCGGGAGTGTGCCGGAGCAGCAGGAGAGGTGGGGGGGGATCTACGGCTGGCGGGGGTGTGCAGGCGGGGGGTAGTTCTCCGGGAGGTGCAGTGCGGCTGCGGCTGTCAGCTGCTGTGTGTGGGGGTTGCTGTCCCGGGGGATGGAGTGTGCGGGGCCGGAGCTCCTCTCAATCTCTCTCTGGCCGGGTCTCCTGTGTCTGTGTGTGGGGGTTGTTGTCCCGGAGGTGCACTGCGGCTGCTTCTCGCGATGACGCTACGCGTCATCGCTCGCAGTGGCGCAAAGCATTCTGGGATTCGGCTACAGTGCCCGAATTCCAAACTGCAGATTATATAAATAGATTTGCATTTTGCAGAGAGAAAACAGTATTTGATCTCTCTGGCAAACAAGACTTAATACTTGGTGGTGAACCCTTGTTGGCAGCACAGCAGTCAGATGTTTCTTGTAGTTGGTTATGAGGTTTGCGCACATGTCAGGAGAGATTTTGCTCCACTCGTTTTTGCAGATCATCTCTAAATCATTAATATTTTGAGGCTGTCGCTTGGCAGCTCAGAAGTGTTCTGTGGGATTAAGGTCTGGAGACTGGCTAAAATGTGCTTCTTTTTGAGCTGCTCCTTTGTCGCCTTGGTTGTATGTTTTGGGTCATTTTGATGCTGGAAAACACAGCCATGACTCATTTTTAAAGTCCTGGCAGCGGGAAAGAAGTTGTCACTCAGGATTTTATGGTACATGCCTCCATCCATTGTCCCATTGATGCGGTGAAGTAGTCCTGTGCCCTTAGCATAGAAACAGCCCCAAAACATAATGTTTCCCCTCCATGCTTGACTGTGGGGATGGTGTTCTTTGGGTCATAGGCAGCATTTCACTTCCTCCAAACACAGCGAGATGAGTTAATGCCAAAAAGCTCAATGTTTGTCTCCTCTGAGCACAGCAGCTTCTCCCAATCACTCCCAGAATAATGAAGGTGTTCATTGGCAAACCAGACAGGAGGCACATGTGCCTTTTTGAGCACTGGGACTGTGCCGACACTGCAGGATTTGAATTCATTAAGGTGTAATGTTTTACCAATGGTTTTCTTGGTGACAGTGGTCCCAGCTGCCTTGAGATCATTAACAAGTTCCCCCCATGTAGTTTTAGGCTAATCTCTCACCTTCCTCATGATCCTGGATACCCCACAAGTGGAGATTTTACATGGAGCCCCAGATGGATGTGGATTGACCTCATTTTGTATTTCTTCCATTTTGTTCCTATTGCACCCACACTTGTCTCCTTCTCCCCCAGCTTTGTCTTCCTTATGGTCTTGTAGGCCATCCCAGCTTTGTGGAGGTCTAGGATCTTTTCCCTGACTTCCTTACAAAGCTCTTTGGTCTTCCCATGTTGTAGAGGTTAGAGGTGACTGATTCATTGAGTGTGTGGACAGGAGTCTTTACACAGGTGACACTGTAACACAGCTGTGTGTAATGCAGGGAACGGGGTGATTAGGAGCCGATAACTGCTCTGTACGGGCCAGAACTCCTAACGGTGGGAGGGGATCAAATACTTATTTCTCTCTTCAAAATACAAATACATATCGTTTACACAATGTGATTTTATGGATTTTATTTTTGATCTTCTCTCTCTCACTGTGAAAATTAACCGACCCTTGAAATAATAGACTGTTCATGTCTGTCAGTGGGCAAATTACAAAATCAGCAAGGGATCAAATACTTAATTCCCCCCTTTATATGCAAGTCAACAGTGGGAAATAGCGTGGTGTTGATAAAGTTTAGCAAACACTGCTGCTTCTAGCTGGGCCCTTCAGAAGCAAGTAGCCCCATATATTACAAGTAGGTATACAATGGTTAACTTTGAAAGCAATATATATTCACAACTACAATTCACAAACAACCTACCTGGCCTCTGATACTCTGAATGCACGGATTCCATGCTCTGACTACTGAGGCCTATGCTATGCCCTATCGAGTGTGCACACTGGTGAAGACTCACAGTACAGTTGAGGGGACACAAATTCACTCCCGGGAGCCCGATGCTGTTATTGTAATAATTATAATGGATAACTCAGGAGTATTTTTGTGTGGAGCAAAGACACAACAAAGCACAATTTATAGGTGAAAACATCTAGATTATAATACACAGTGATAAACAGCAAAGTGCAGAAGAAAACTTAAAGTCCATAAACACAGTATAGATATTGAATGAAAAAACTCTGTTGAAAAACCTCAGAGGAAAATGCAATCAGCGGAGCAGTCTATTAAGCATAGTTTACACTTGGAGATGCTGTAAAAGGAAAGCCTTAGAAAGTCCTGAACCAGATGCAGAGTAAATTACCATAAGTCTAGAACAGTCACATGCTCTGTATCTATTTGAATGTAGGAAGCAACAGAGCACTTAATGAAGCAATCAGCTTACGTGTCAGTGTCAGTGTGGTGCCCCCGAGGTCTGGTCGCCACAGTGGTAATTAAGGTTATCAGTACTAATGCCACTGTGGATAATTCAGGTACCTTATGCTAGACTTCCAAAGCAGGCACACACTCAACTCTAACCAGAGGGCAGGGCACAAGAAGGCCTGTTTGAGGCTGTGATAAACTCTGATTGGAGTGAGGAGTTAGCAGTAGTGGGAAGTAGAGAGGGGTGGCAAAAGGAGTTAGTTAGATAGTCTCCATCAGGACATGAGGCTGACAGAATGTGAAGCTGCAAGCAGGACATCAGGTGCTGGTTGGCCATGGATTTCAGATCCTGACCGCAAAAATTGGAGGCTACTGGGCTTCAGGCACAGTTGTCACATTACATGGGACTGTCCGGGACACAGCAACTATTAAAGGACTAAAGAGTCGGGTTGGGTTCGGCTGCTCATAGGGTCCGAGTGCTGCCTGGCTGGAAGTCAACCACAAGGGAGCTAAAAAGGAGCAGGAAAGCTACAGGCACCTACAACCTCATCTCAAGAAGTCAGCTGGTAGGCCAAATACCCATCTGACAGAGCGGTCCCTGGTTCTCCTCAGACTGGCCAGACCCAAACAAAAGGTGACCCAGTACCCTGGACTCACTGCTGAACTGCACTGCAAAATACAGGTAAAAAACAAAGAGACTGTCTATTTTCCTTCTTCCTTCTGCACTCTTCACACACAACCATCACAATCCTCTTCACTACAACTGCTATCATCACCTTCATCCTACTACACCCCAGCGACCTGCCCTTGCTGAGAAGGGTATACCAACTATCTGACATAACAGCTGTCACCTGGGAGTACTTATATGCAGCCCTGGCCATCCCTGCCTGGACACCTCAGCTGGCATCACAAACTTTACTAACTTTTATCCCCTGTAAATACCATTTTTTCTTGCACGGTTAGAGTCACAACTGCTGGTCATCGCAACTGTGAACATTAGACTCCTGGTCCAGCTAGCAGAGTATCCCGACCTATCGACCGTCACATCAGCAAAGACAGGTGAGGCAAGAGCTGCAGCAGAGGAAGTAGGATGTGCAGCAAGAAGTAGAAGGAACGGTAGCAACAGGTGAAGGTAGCAGAACCTCTGAAGAGCAGCAATCAGGAGATTCACACAGGATTTATAGAAGTAGGCAAAGAACGTCAGAAGCCCTAGGAGCAGGGAAACAGGCAGAATACTCTACCAGTGACTAGAGTATGGGGTGGTGTTTATAAAGGCAGGAAGATAAAGGGCACATGAAGCAAAGAATACCATCTTGGAAGAGGGTAAGAATGCCCAAAATGTAATCAAAATATTCAGAATCCTGACAGTTATGCTCATCAGTGTGCTCTTCTCCTTGCAGGGCAGGGGGAATTATTCTTCCATCTTCATGGTCCCAGGGTCTCCTGGGTCCTCTGGATCCCATCTGTTCAGAATCGCCAACTTCAGAATCTTCTCCAGCCGGTACTCACTAGGTGGAAAATGGCACTCTGTCATGGTCCCGCTCACTGTATCTCTTGCAACCGGCACCATACTCTTTCCCATACTCCGTCACTAATGGACATTTGGCAGCGTTATCTCTCACACACTTTCTCAGGGCTGTTGGTAGCCTTCTGTTGTTACCACCCTCAGCAATACTCTGTTTCACTTTCTCTTTCTTTGCTTCCTAAACTTTTTAGACCCGGATCTCTGCAACTGCACAGTTCAAAGGGGATGGTTGCAAACTCTGTCAGTCCACAAAACCCAGCACACAGGGTAACCCTGTCTCTTTAAGTTACAGCGTGCCCTAATGTTCATAGAGGCAACAAGGCTTACAAGGAGCCCAGCACCATAGTATGCCGCTATGGGCAAGATCCCCTGGTGAGATGTAATAATGAGAAATGACACAGGGAAAAATATTGAATATGCTTACCGAAATTTATTTAAAACTTTGTATAAAAGCCTTTGTTGGAGTGACTCACAGTGGCCGGGACTCCAGGGGACAGGCATTTGCTTCTTCCTCCTTGTCACGGGGTGCCGCACCTGCCGGTAGTGGGGCCCGGTGGTACAGATCAAAAAGAGAGACGTCGTTAGTGGAACAGATTAGGGGTTAATTTGTCGTGACGCCACCTATGAGAGTTCCGATAACTATACCGGCGCTGCGGGGCCTCCGGGGGATGGAATGCAGCAAGATGGAACACTCCCCACAGGCTGAGCGGTGATCCCCGGAGCCAGAAGCTGCACAAGATGTCCTGAGGCAGCTGCGGTTACCTTAGTATGCGGATAAACAGTTCATAAGGAAGCACGGACACTGTATGTCTCTGTAACGGGTTCTTTACTGTAACCAGCAGGCAGTACATGGCATACAGTTAACGGGTAGTAGACCGGGTGGACTCAGCAGTAATCAGTGTCCCTCAGAGATCCACGGTGTTCCTCCATTCTAGTTAAGTTGTGTTGCCGTTGTCGCCCAGGAATACCAGATTGGGTACAGGGAGGCTGCTTCAATGCCCTACCCAGAGTATGCGTTATGGGTATTTTGGGGAGCCTTGGGTTCCTTGGTGGGTACACCGCTGGTTAGACGACTGGATTTGGCGGTGGTGGGGTGCTCCTGTAAAGTGGTCCCTCCACTCCTCTGGTTTGCGTAGAAGTGCTAAACTACTCCTAGCTTTGGTACCTGCAAACCGGCTGTAGATGGGCACGGGATGATTTTGGACCCGCATGTGGATGCCCATAGGTCGGTTGTAGAATCACCGGGAATAATGGCGCTCAACCGGGGGTGATGGCCAGGGAAATGGCCAGGGGGCCGCACGGAACTGTGCAACCCCCTCTCCTAGGTTGCAGAGCTCGTTGGTTTAGCTCCTTCTCCTACGTTGTTCAGAGAGTTCTCTTTTTCAGAGACTAACTAATTCTACTCAGTTCTCCTCTACACACTACCCTTACACTCCGCCCACCAGGACCTGATTGGCCCTCTATGCTAAGTGATGCATGTAGGGTATGGATCTCTGAGTTAACTGTTTTAGCTGAGTCAGAGAATATTGCTGCGGTTTTGGCTGCAATACCCTCTTGTGACGCACTCGGTGCGGGGCGCCACAGGAGAATTCAGTTTCATGGTGCCTCCTGTATGGAGAAACTAGTCACCTGCATTGCTTAGGTGTGATTTTGACCCATTCTTCCACACAAACAGTCTTCACATCCTGCAGGTCCTGTCGATCCTTCTATGAACCCTGAAGTTCTTTCCATACATTTTCTATTGAATTTAGGTCAAGTGATTGGCTCGGCCATTCTAGCAGCTTTATTCTCTTTCTATGAAACCATTTGACAGTTTCCTTGTTTGTGCATTTGGAATCATTGTTTTGTCCACTCTCATTTCATCTTCATCATCCTGATAGATGGATGGCAGCAGATATGTCCATTCATCCTTTCTTCAATCATATGAAATTTGCCTGTGCCTTATGCTGAAAAACTGCCCCACAACATGATGTTCTAAACTCTAAACTTCCCTGTTAGTCTGGTGTTTTGGGGGTGATTTGCCTTTTGGCCTCCAAACATGGTATGTATTATGGCATCCAAAGAGTTCAATTTCTAATCTGACCAGTGTATATTCTCCCAGTATTTCACAGGTTTGTGTACATTTTGTTGAGCAGTCAGAGGTCTATCCTGGTGTCGGTGGGTCCTGCACAACTCTCAAGGAGAGAGCACCCCTGTTGGGTGATCTATATGCAAGAAAATACCTGTTTCAGACATTTTCTTTTTCTCTTCCTAGATTTTGGTTTATTTTTCTTTTGGCTTGATGTAGCCACGCTTAGAATATACATTCCTTACCACAAGTAATATTTGCACTAATGTATGAAAACATTTTTTTTTTTAATAAAAAAGTTTTGTTTTTTTTTAAAAAAGTTTGTTGAGCACATGGTTTTCGTTCAAGCCTCCATATGGTAATGTAAAAGGGAACAATAAAATAGTTATGGCTCTTGGAGGAAGGAGAGAAAAAAACAAATGCATAAAAATGGAATAGCACAAGGCCATGAAGGGGTTAAATTCACTTGAACATGCTTTTGTTCAGTAATGGAGTCTTGACTGGTGAGCGTGTATGCATGAGTGTGTATACAGGCCATGGAGAGAAAGTGTATTACTTGTTGTTTTCATTGAAACAATCATACCTGCTGATTGCAGGTCTTTCTGTGGTCCTTGGCTCTTGAAAATCACTTGTGACAAATGTTTTCACTCTACTGTCTGAACTCTTGTGGGAGGCACATGGTCATGACCGGTTTATGGTTATGGTTTAAGTTCTTTCCATTCCGGAGTTATTGCCCCAACAGTGTTCAGTGGAACCTTCAGTAGTTAAGACATTCTTCTGTAATCAATGCCATCAATATATTTTGCAACATGAAGGTTGAGAAGGTCTTGAGGCAGCTCACTGGTTTTACACATCATGAGATGCTTCTTGTAACATAGTAACATAGTTTTTAAAGTTGAAGGAAGACCTTACGTCCATCTAGTTCAACCCATAGCCTAACATGTTGATCCAGAGGAAGGCAAAAGTAACCATGTGGCAACACTAAGCTCCACATTGGGGGAAAAAATTCCTTCCTGACTCCACATACGGCAATCAGACTAGATCCCTGGATCAACGCCCTATCAAAGGATCTAGTATATATAACTGGTAATATTATAGTTTTCAAGAAATTACCTCAGGGGAAATGGTGTATCAGTGTCCGCGCTGCTGAAATCCCAAGAAAACGATCCGGAAACCATATGTAGGTTGCATCAATCATCCATTTATTCCTTTCCTACGCGTTTCAACACTGTCCTAGTGTCTTCCTCAGGGATATATCAATATATTTCAAGAAAGGCATCCAGGCCCTTCTTAAATGTTAGTAGTGAGTCCCTCATTACAACATCATGTGGAGAGAGCTCCATAGTCTCACTGCTCTTACAGTAAAGAATCCACGTCTGTGATTATGATTAAACCTTCTTTCCTCCAGACGTAGAGGACGCCTCCTTGTCCTCAGGCCTAAGAGTAAAGAGATCATTAGAAAGTTCTCTGTACTGTCCCCTCATATATTTATACATTATTATAAGATCATCCCTAAGCCTTCTTTTTTCCAAACTAAATAACCCCAAGTTTAGTAACCTGTCTTGGTATTGCAGACCCCTCAGTCCTCTAATAACCTGTCTTGGTATTGCAGACCCCTCAGTCCTCTAATAATCTGTCTTGGTATTGCAGACCCCTCAGTCCTCTAATAACCTGTCTTGGTACTGCCGACCCCTCAGTCCTCTAATAATCTGTCTTGGTATTGCAGACCCCTCAGTCCTCTAATAACCTGTCTTGGTACTGCCGACACCTCAGTCCTCTAATAACCTGTCATGGTATTGCAGACCCCTCCGTCCTCTAATAACCTGTCTTGGTACTGCAAACCCCTCAGTCCTTTAATGACTTTAGTCGCTCTTCTCTGGACCCGCTCTAGTTCAGCTATGTCTTTCTTATACACTGGAGACCAGAATTGTATACAATATTCTAAGTGTTGTCGAACTAGTGACTTGTATAGAGGTAAAATTATGTTCTCCTCATGAGCATCTATGCCTTTTTTTTAATGCATCCCATTAATTTACTTGCCTTTGCAGCAGCTGCCTGATACTGGCCACTAAATGTGAGTTTGTCATCTACCCATACACCCAGGTCTTTTTCAGTGACAGTTTTGCCCAGTGTGTTACAATTAAGCACATAACTATACATTTTATTTCCTCTGCCCAAGTGCATGACCTTACATTTATCCCCATTAAAACTCATTTGCCTCCTGTAATATAAAATTGTCCTCCTCTGTATTGATTACCCTGCAGAGTTTAGTGTCATCTGCAAATATTGAGATTCTACTCTGTATGCCCCCTACAAGGTCATTAATAAATATATTAAAAAGAAGTGGGCCCAACACTGACCCTTGTGGTACCCCACTGTTAACTGTGACCCATACTGAGTGTGTTCCTTTAATGACCAACCTTTGTTTCCTATCACTGAGCCAGTTCTTAACTCACAAATAGTTTCCCCTATCCCCATTGCTCTCATTTTATGTATCAACCTTTTGTGTGGCACCGTATCAAAAGCTTTTGAAAAGTCCATATACACCACATCCACTGCATTTCTTTGGTCCAGTCCAGAACTTACCTCTTCATAGAAGGTTATCAGGTTAGTTTGACAGGAACGGTCCCTTGTAAACCCATGTCGATATTGGGTCATGAGGTTATTTTTCTTCAGATACTCCAGTATAGCATCTCTTAAAAAAACCCTCTCGGATTTTACCCACAGTAGAGGTTAAAGGGAACCTGACCCCTCCAAATCACCCCCAACCCTATTAATACATGTCCCAGCACCCTAACATATCAGTATTAGCACTCCTTTTCTATAAAAAAAAAAGCGCTCTGTAACATTGGAATAATCAATAATATACACTTTCAAATCTGAGACTTCTTGTCCCTGAATAAGTCTCACAGGGCATCCCCTGTGAGACTCTAAGCCCTCCCTAGGTGCTCATTTTCACGCCCCGAATGATCCACCCTCTCTCTGTCTGTGCTGCAGTGATGTGGAGCTGAAGGCAGGACTAATGATTTGCATTCTGTGAGTGGCAGAGAGGGGGAGGTCAAAGCCTGCACAAGCAGAGCACACAGACAGAGAGATTGTGGATCCTGGAGCCTGCAAAACAACACACCCTATGGGCTAAAGAATATAGCCCCAGCTAATTATAATCCCTAATGAGTAAGTATTAAAACATTTTTATGCACTTTCACAGGATGCTTTTAGGAGACAAAAGAAGTGTGAGATTAGTGATAGGATGCTGCAGAGACATGTTTTGGTAGCTTAGGAGGCGTTCTGGAGGTGACAGGATCTCTTTAAGCTTACTGGCCTATAATTTCCAAGTTCAGCTTTTGCCCCCTTTTTGAATATTGGCACCACATTTGCTATACGCCAGTCCTGTGGTACAGACCCTGTTATAATGGAATATTTAAGGATTAAAAATAATGGTCTATCTATGACAGTACTTAATTCCTGTAGCACTCTGGGGTGTATCCCATCCGGGCCTGGGGATTTGTCAACTTTGGTGATTATTAGACGGTGCCGGACTTCCTGCTGGGTTAAGCAGGTGACATTTAATGGAGAGATTTTGTTATCACTGATCATTTTGTCTGTCTGTCTGTCTTACTATTTATGTAGTTAAAGGATATTTTTTTTTTTCTTTCTCTGCCAATGAGTCTCTCTGTCTAAATTTTTGCTGCCTTGATTTGCTTTTTACAGATGTTATTTGTGTGGCACCTTGGTAATGAAACACCTTTTTGTAGGCCATCAGTTCAACCAGATGATATAATTTGTCACTGATGGTACCTTTACACGCCGCGACGGCAGGCTGGATACATCGCGCTACAAGCTACAATTGTAGCTTGTAGCGTCCATATCGCCTGTAGTAGCGGCGTCTGAAGAGGCGACGCTACAGCCGTCGACAGATACATCTGTTTATGGTCTCTGCTCATAAACTTAAGGCAACATCGCCGATGGTAGCGAGCTGTATCGGCGTGTAAAGAGGCAACGGAAGGGAACCCTGGACACCCGGGGCTGTAGCTGCAATGTAGCTAAGGCGTCACCTCGGCTCCGTCTTACCGCGCCCCATGTGCGATCATTGGTGGAAGCTTCTGCGTGCCGATTGGCCCTTGGCGCACAGGCCTCCATCTTGGATGAGCTGTCCCTTCAGCACTACACATACGCGCCGTATGCACGATCATACCTTAGTACAATTACGCGGCCCACAACTTACGGGAAACCAAACCAAATGGGCCATGATTCTCAGATACAGTGTTCACATCCTGTGAACACATAATAAATAATGCTGGACACAGCGGTGAACAATGTGTTACGGGCCGGGCTGCCTTTTTATTGAACTGCAGATGCCGCATAAAAGTGTTCCTTAAGTATCTGCGCGCAACTGAAACACTGATGCACGTATACAGACACCGCATTGAAGTCGAGTAGTCAGTACACAGCGCATAGGCTTGCTGTACGCATCGCTCTGTGGGTGTTGTACAGTAGGTGCCGCAGAAGTGCTTCGCCCGTGTCACTGCGCGTAGGACTAGTTCAAAGGGTGCGTGACCCGGAACGTGGCCGTAATGACGTAATTACGATAGTTTCGTTTTCACTCTGCCTGCAAGGTGCCAGCCCCTCCTCTGCACACACCATTGCAGTCATGGCGGCCGTTCACCGCGCTGCTACGTGGGGGATGGCTGAACTGCTCATCCTCATAGACTACTGTGACCGGTATGACTATTGGGGTCACCGGCACCACCGTCATCCCAGGCTGCGCAATCGCGCCACTATTGGGCGGATTCAGCGGGCTCTGCTCAACCAACTGGGGGTGCAGAGGACCGCTAAAGCCGTCCAGAAGAAGATAGCGGACCTGAAGCACAAATGCCCAGGCCGCATACTCGATATCCGTGACAGGATTGCCAGGCTGCGTGGTGAGTACTTTAGAGGGCCACACATGATTTGTATTGTATGTAAGCACAACAAAAACATTAAAAATCGTTCACACACATCCTAGGTATAGTGAGAGGGACACCGGCAGACATGCAATGGGGGACAATATAGGGCGCACATTATAGATACACTGACTACACATCTGCCTACAAATAATGTTCATGTGCCACCCAAGATTACTCGACAGTGTTACATGCCCTCCAACCAATTAACACACTCATGCCACATACCTACGCCATACAGAATACATGAGATCATCCCATATATGAAAAACAACAAACACATAACACAAATATTGAACTGTCAATACATCTCTGAGCCTAAACAGTATTCTGACACATCAATTATTGTTTCATAATCTGCAGATGCGGAAGTGTCAGCCGATGAGGCTCCCCCACAACTGGCTGCAGGTGGACCACCAACCCCACCGCCGCAAGAGCCAGCTGGAGGCCACACACCACCGGGTCAACAGCCAGCTGGGCCACCATCCCCACCAGGGAATAGGCCCTCACCAGGGCATGAGGAGGAGGAGGACCCTGCTGACCCAGCGTTGGTGGAGGCAGAGGTGGGCTCGCCTGGTCGGCAACCTGAAGCTGGGGCGCAACCCCCAAATCCAGCTGCGTTGGATGTGTATGGCGGTAAGTGATTTCAGTTTGATTAGAGGGGCCGAACACTGTAAGCATTGTTGTTGTTACGTGGGAAATGGAAAAGCTAGCCATTTCTGACATAATGTCCTTCACACACTCTTGCAGATGGAGAACGTGCTGGAGCTGCCGGCTGGAGTATCAGTGCCTCCCCATCACCCCCTGATAGTCAGGATGATGATGCGCCCGAGGGTAAGGACAATCTTGCTTGTGTGAACCTGACACAAACACCAGAGGTAGTATTCTGAACTAATGATGTTTTTTCCACACACACAATACAGGTGTACCCACCATGGAGGACGTCGTGAGGGCTCACCACCAGTTTGCCCACCGACTTCAACGGGCCCTACACCGGGGAATACAGGACCCGCCTGTCTACCATGGTGGATACCGTCCTGAAACATCAAGATGGCCAACATTAAGGTGGAACCCCCCGTAAACAGATTTGCCCCCCTGACCCCCAAATGTGTTGTCCTAGTTGGACCTTGAACTTACAGACGTTGCCTGTTAGGCTTTTGATGTGGTTATGTTTTTTCTTCTTTTTTGCCCCCGTTGGGCTCTTTTCTTATAGTGTTCCACTATCACAAAAGGGGGATTGTGGTATGGCCACGGCTTTGCCCGTTGCACCTATCCTGTCCCACATTGGGACCATCAGGAGTGTGGATTAACCAGCCCTTTACCTCATGGACCTATCCTGTCCCACATTGGGACCATCAGGAGTGTGGATTAACCAGCCCTTTACCTCATGGACCTATCCTGTCCCACATTGGGACCATCAGGAGTGTGGATTAACCAGCCCTTTACCTCATGGACCTATCCTGTCCCACATTGGGACCATCAGGAGTGTGGGATGGCTACACCTATCAGAAAGCTGCATTCTGTGTTTAGTGGCAAATGACTTCCACACATGTATGTAGCCAATAAAAAGTATTTGTAATTTTTACTTTGCCTCACTCATGTCACAACAATACTATGGGGGGGCAAATGTTCAACAGGTTAATATCTCACACACATTACTACAGCTCTTTGTCAATGTCCTACCACAGTACAAAGGAACCTATGGTCGTCCTACACTGAGGCCATTGGCCCATATTGTGTGGCTTGCCCCAAACTATATTGTGAACAACACCATTCACCCAGGCTGCCCCCCGCAAGCCATAAGCCAAAAGAAAAACACAATTGAGTTAGTTCTAATATTTTATATAATCATAATTAGTAAATCATAAACAAATCATAAGAAGCAAATCTGCTTAAAAGTGTAACACAAACATAA
Organism: Allobates femoralis; assembly: GCA_033576535.1. Taxonomy (NCBI): domain Eukaryota; kingdom Metazoa; phylum Chordata; class Amphibia; order Anura; family Aromobatidae; genus Allobates; species Allobates femoralis. Next base: position 138,447,462 of record JARQOC010000010.1, read on the forward strand.
GGGAAAAATAAAAAGGTGCCTCCACATGAAAAAGTCCAGAGTGCCAATTTGGTGCATTGGCTACTAGTGTCCAAATTAATCATCTTCTGTCGGCTCTGACAATGCCGCATCCCCCCTCCTCTGAGGGCAGCCCCGACCTGCCCCAGAACGTCTGGTTGTACGACGACGTGTTGAGGGGGGATGGGGTGACTGTGGCGGGGCCGGTCTTCTCACGGGCCGAGATGGGGCAGCTGGTGAAAGGGGCCACAAGGTGTGTTGCATGGGGGGGGGGACGTGGCAGCCCCATTGAAGGGCCCCATCATCGGCAGCATCAGCGGCATTGTGGAAGACCCTCAGAAGGATCTTTTTCTGGAGCGGCTCCATCCCTCGCATTCTGTCGCTCATGTAGAGGGCGTCGCTGTCGATGTGGGTCCGCTGTTCATTCAAAAGCACGCGTCGGGCCCAGGCGCCCAGCTCCGTCTCTGGTGGTGCAGGACGTCGGCGACGACGGATCCGTGAGCTGGGCCCTGGGCCCGGACCCACATCACTAGCCCCGCCCTCCTGCTCAGCCCCAGATGTCATGGGCTGAGCATCATCAGCGACAGAATGCTCCGCAATGGAGCCGTCCTCTTCTGGGGCCTGTGGGGGGAGAGGAAACAAAACCAAACATTAGTGACGGCAAGGACCACACCATACCATGGACACAGGACACAATACACCACTCCCACTAAAGTAAAGGCACTAACAAGATATATGGAAGGAATCTACAAACAGCAAGCCACCAAACTTTTACAACACCAAAACCTGTATTGCGGCTGGACACTCACCTCTACAATTCCCGGGACTCAGCACAATACAGATTGAGGTGTCAGTCACAGAGAGCCGTAACCCAATTAGTACATGTCACCACAACACCTTGATACTGGGGGCTGGGCTGGCCAAACACAGAAGTTGCCCACCTTCCCATTTGTATTACAAATCTGATGTAAAACCATCAAACCTTCAAAAAACAAAAACCCACTTGCACCAGAGCCAACACACATGTGTGGCAGCAAAATTGTAGTAGATGGCACTATGTGCCTCTTTCATGTTAATGCAAGAATAATGTAAACTTCGGTACACATGTCATTTTTCCGGTGTACCGATATGTGGTGGAAATGCTATTTTGGAAAGCGGCTCTCTGCGTTAAATTCATATAAGCCAAAATCATGTCAGGAGGCAAGATTCCCTGACACAAAAAGGTTTCCCACACCAAGGCCGAAAATTTGTGAAAACTGTGCTAGTTCTGGTTTGGCCAAAACACATGTGAAGGCAACATTGTGGGACAACACTGTAACACGATTACCCACCTCCTGTGGCGCAGATGGTGACTCATCCGGGCCTACATGGGACGCAGCTACGGGGCAGTTGGTAGTCGTTCGACGCGAGCTCACCTCGCCCAGGATAAAGGTGAAGAGGGGATAGTACCATAGGGTAGGTGATGGTACCTCCTCAGCTCCAGCTCCTGAGCGACGGCGCAGGTAGTCATTGTGAGCCCGCATGAACGACTGCCGCATGTTTTTAATTTTCAAGGCCACCGCATTCTGGTCCCAACTCCTGCCTACCCTTGACTCCAAGCGATTGGCTAGAGCCACAAGAGTAGTGTAGGTCTCGGACCTCGCTGCCTGGTTTTTATATTGAGGCAGCGAGCTGCGCCACAAACATTCGTGCCGCTGATACTCCGTGAGAAGCTGGGTTTCAAATTTCACAGAACACCTCGGCATCTGGTGAAGACAAAACACAGCCAATCCAGACCGTCACGACACTAGCCATATCGAGCTGTGAAAACCTTGTGAACATAATTTACATGCTCATAAGGTTCTCATATGTACATTATAGGCAGCAATAACTGGTATGACAACTTGGCCTATGTGTGCCATTTGCACAATGTCACACCGGTCCAAAGTAAAATACATATGTGACACAATTACACATGTCAGCTACTCTGTGGCCCCCTAAACATGTGTGAAGCCTGATTTAAGAGCCCACTGTTCATATTAAAACAACACCTGGAGACGGTGTGTGCGTACCAACCTGTAGGCCAACATGTGAACAAAGACATTGTGTGGTAGCTACTACGTTTGTACTGAGCAAAATGGTTAACATTAAGCAGATGAGAAAGGAGGGCGTGGTTGGTGGCAAGACTGCACATACTACATGTAATGTGCAAACACATCATCATGTAGTTGTGTGGCCATCCATGGGAATACAATTGTTACTGAGGTAACAAGAATCCCTGCAATGAAGGGACCAATAATTGCAGCCATCAAATGCAGATGTGCATGAAAGTTGTAAATCTAAACTTTATATGTTTGACGCACGAATTACATCAGAGACCAAATGTATACACTCACAATACCAGTAGTGGCTATACCTGGCTATTACCATACACTGGAAAAACTGACCCATCTGTATAATTAGAGGGCCAAAATTAAAGCCCGTATCAAAGACGCCCATACACACATTGCCTAAGCGGCCGCCAATACAAGCATCAGCGTCCCGTGCACTTTCATAGAAACCGCTAAAGAGGCTTACCGTCAGAGCAGCAGAAGATACGCAGGACACTAGTAGCTCAATGCACATGGACCTCTGGACAAGGTGTAGTGGCCATTGGCCTGCCTTTATACTCCGCTAAACCAATCACAGCAGACACAATGACGCACAGCGTAATGTGACACCTGGGGGCGCAATTAACCTCCGCTAATTGGTGGAGATCGCTGTATCGTGATAGGTTGCTGGCCCTTTAAAAGGTCCGCATGCCGGAAAACATTACGCTTGCTGGCCAGACCCATTAAGTAAGTATCTGTGGACACACATGGAAATGGCGTGGTGTGGGTGCATATGTCGTTTTAATTTGCGACCGCAGGACACTGTTTTAGCGTAGTGTATATGGGTCTGTATTGCTGGGGAAGATCTAGTGTACTGTGTGGACTTTGAGTAGGCATTAGGTTTGGTGCTTATGAATATTTGAACATATACATTGCTGTGTTTGTTTCCAGACACCATACAGGAGATTGCCTGCAGGACTGTAGACAGAAATGTGTTACTCCTGTCACCCGGATCAATGTCTGCATACTGGTTGTGGCCAATGGAGACTGGGTCGAACGGGGATAGGATGAGACATGGCTTGGAGGTGTGGCACTGAAGACATAACTTAGATGGTTTGGACAAATGCGACCAGCAAAAACATATGTAACCATGGGTACCCAACCTCACTCATGTGCAAAGTTGTTGGCTTCTTGTAAGCTTACTTGACCAGCCTATAGGGGTACGTATTGTTTGTTTTACCGCCCAGAATAGGAAATGGCCACATTTTCATTATGGTCTGTGTAATGGCATCTGCAAAATTGTTTTCATACATTATTGGTGACACAAGTCCCTTTCTAACTCACCTAGGTGCAGATGTTTTACTTTGACAAACTCCCATAGAAGTTGATGTAGAGGAGGCCAGTATCATTGGGCGTCTTCCATTTTGATTGGGGTGACTACTGGGTGTTTGCCTTTCCTGTCTTCAGGGATGTGTTTCGGGGCCTGACGCAAGTTCCCCTCCAGTTGGCTATAGTGTGTCATCAACAATAGGTGTGGCTTGCTTAACCTGCTGACATTGGCACATATTGTTCTATGTACTCATGTTGTGTATTCTCATCTACAGGTGCTGATATTGAGGATGCAGAATATCCATGACCGCAATGCTATCGTGGCTCTTGCGTTGGTGGAAGAGCAAATGTGGTATGAGGATCGGTATGAAAGGTTGATGAGGCGCAGACAGCGGCGGTTGTGGACCCGTGATTGGCTTCTCAGGCGGCAAACCCGGGGCCACATGCAGCTGTTGCGGGAGCTGGAGATTAACTGTCCTGATGATTACCGAAACTATCTCCGTATGCCCGAGGACTGTTTCACCTTCCTATTGGAGCGTGTAGGGCCAATGATAGCGCGTCAGGACACTATAATGCGCCCATCAGTATCACCTGCTGAGCGGTTGGCGATCACTTTGCGGTTCCTGGCTACAGGGCAGTCCATGACATCACTCACATACATGTCACGTGTCTCCCTGCCCCTGCTGAGCCGCCTGATCCCTGAAACGTGTTGGGCCATCTGGAGAGCTTTGCAGCCAGCCTACATGAAAATGCCTCTAACCGCCGCAGAATGGCTGGAAGTGGCCCGAGGGTTTGAAACCCGGTGGAACTTCCCCAACTGTGGCGGGGCATTGGATGGTAAGCACGTGAGGATTACCAAACCTGCCCACTCTGGCTCTTTGTTTTTCAATTACAAAGGGTATTGTAGTATAATCCTCATGGCTGTAGTAGATGCCAACTATGAGTTCCTCTACGTGGATGTTGGAATGAACGGTCGCAACTCAGATGGGGGTGTGTTTGGCCGAAGCTCCTTGGCAACACTACTAGGGAATGGTGGGCTAAACTTACCCTCAAATGACCAGACGACCGAACATCTCAACTTTGCGTTTGTGGCGGATGAAGCATTCCCACTTCAGGAACACCTACTGCGGCCATATCCCCAGAGGCCCCTTACTTCTGAGAGACGCATTTTCAACTACCGGCTATCCCGGGCCCGCCGTGTAGTTGAAAATGCGTTTGGGATAATGGCCAATAGATTCCGGATTTTTCATACGGCTATGCATATGAAACCGGAGTCTATTGACGCGGTAGTGGTGGCCTGCTGTGTGCTGCATAACTTCCTGCATCGTAGGGATAGGCCATCATACACGCCAGGAGCTTATGTAGATCATGCAGACGCTACAACAGGGGAGCTCCGTCCAGGGTCTTGGCGTGATGAGGGCCATGTGATTGTGCCACTCCAGCCCCAGAGCCATGGCCGCACTCGGCAGGAGGCCAGGGACAGTAGAGAAGCTTACTGCTCCTACTTCAATGGGTCTGGTGCAGTGAGCTGGCAGGACCAGGCCATGTAGTTTGCCTGGTTTCCAATGGAGGTGACAGCAGGGTAGCTGCACCCCTTTTATTTTGTGTTTACCATTTTTTGTATTTTTTGGTTTCCTCATGTGCATGATGTTTAGTTAGTTAGTTAGTTAGTTAGTTAGTTAGTTTATGATGTTTGATTATTTTTTTCATGCTCCACAGGTTCCAATGTGGGTTCCATTTGCTCTCTCTGCAATGTGTTGGCAGATTGTGACATGCACTGTATTTGTTGCTTTTATTTGGATGTATTTTTGGTTACAATTTGTAATCCAAGGTCACGATGAATGATTTTGATTTATTAAATACTTTTTTGGATCCAAACACATGTGTGAGCCTGTTTACTTGGTGGAGGAGGGAAATGTGATGGAGTTTATGGTGGGGGGCCTGGGATGTCATAGCCACCTATTGGCTGGGAATGTGCAGACAATATGTGTGGGTAGCCATGTTTTTTTCCCAGACTTTTGCCTAACAGTGTGGCCATTGCACGTACATGAGCCTTTATTTTGTTCTAGGCAGAGGCTCACCTGCAGACAGCACATTGATGCCGGACATATTCTTCTCAGGTGTTTTGTAATACACTGTCACACAGATCTTTCACAGGTTTGCTACGGAGCAGTTCCACTACATTCACATCTGTTGCCAGAGATAGATACATACAATGTACACAGAGAACGCACATACTGTGTGTTGTAAGCCGCTCATGTGTGTCGCAGAAACGCACCTCACCGCTATCTACACACGCCGCAGCGCTGATCGTGCGTGACAGGGCAAACACTTGTACTACGTACACATAGCCCCGGCACCGCTACTTTATGCACACTGGGTAGATGACTTGCCACCGCTCCTGGGTGACGCTTTACCATCGGTTTAGATGCATTCGCCACACTCCGCCATGTCACAACCGCTTATTCCGTGCTTCACTCCCCTCACTGGTACGTCACGTCTCGGCCATCCGCCCTTTCCGTCGTGCCCAATCACAACTCCGTAGTGTTGACCAATGGTTGTGGTTTGGGCGCGGCGTACAGGACTGTGGCACGCCTATGTGTTTTACGTCCTGCCTTTGTTGCTCCCACTCACTCTGTGGTGGCGGCGTGTGAAGCGGGTACGCTAAGCTACAGCTGGCTACTTGAGACACCCGGCGATGTAGCTAGCTATAGATGTAGCGTGGCGTAGCGCATCTTGTCGCGGCGTGTAAAGGTGATGCGTTGACCGTTTGTAGCCGTTTGAGCGTGCTCGTGCACGCGAAGTAGCGCGATGTATCCAGCCTGCCGTCGCGGCGTGTAAAGGTACCATTAGCGACAGGTTACTGGTAGATTTCAGTTGGTGTCATGACTTTCCATGGATTTTTGCACCTTTCTTCAAATGTTCAATACTTTTTTCCTGTGTCATTTCTCATTGTATCACATCACTATGTTTCTGGACATCTGTGGTTTGATTTGATATGCCTGTGTGGATTGGATGGGTTGTTATTGACATCTGGTGAGAAATTTATGTCATTAGCACCTTTCGAAATACATTTACTTAGAAGATTGGTGACATATTCAATACTTATTTCACCCGTTGTATGTATATGTACATTTATATAAATATATAATACTAGAAATAGGCCCGATGCTATTGCATTGGGAGGGCAGTCTTTATGCCTGTGTCCCCTTGTGTGCTCTCTCCTGTCTGTGCTGTCTCTTCCCCTGTGCATTCTGTCTTACTTGTGCCTTTCTCGCCACCTAAACACTGAGCCACCCTATACAGTGTTAACCACTGAGCCACCATACAGTGCTAACCACTGAGCCACCATACAGTGCTAACCACTGAGCCATCATACAGTGCTAACCACTGAACCACCATACAGTGCTAACCACTAAGCTACCATACAGTGCTAACCACTGAGCCACAATACATTGCTAACCACTGAGCCACCATACATTGCTGACCACTGAGCCACCGTACAGTGCTAACCACTGAACCACCATACAGTGCTAACCACTGAACCATTCTACAGTGCTAACCACTGAGCCACCATGCAGTGCTAACCACTGAATGACCATACAGTGCTAACCACTGAGCCTCCATATAGTGCTAACCACTGAGCCACCATACAGTGCTAACCACTGAGCCACCATACAGTGCTAACCAATGAGCCACCATACAGTGCTAACCACTCAGCCACCTAAACACTCAGCCACAATATACAGTGCTAACCACTGAGCCACCATACATTGCTAACCATTGAAGCCACCATACATTGCTAACTACTGAGCCACCACACAGTTCTAACCACTGAGCCACCATACAATGCTAACCACTGAGCCACCATACAATGCTAACCACTGAGCCACCGTATACAGTGCTAATCACTGAGCCACCATACAGTGCTAACCACTGAGCCACCAGACAGTGCTAACCACTGAGCCACCATACAGTGCTAACCACTGAGCCACCATACATTGCTAACCATTGAAGCCACCATACATTGCTAACTACTGAGCCACCACACAGTTCTAACCACTGAGCCACCATACAATGCTAACCACTGAGCCACCATACAATGCTAACCACTGAGCCACCGTATACAGTGCTAACCACTGAGCCACCATATACAGTGCTAACCACTGAGCCACTATACAGTGCTAACCACTGAGCCACCATATACAGTGCTAACCACTGAGCCACCATATACAGTGCTAACCACTGAGCCACCATACAGTGCTAACCACTGAGCCACCATACAGTGCTAACCACTGAGCCACCTAAACACTGAGCCATCATTTAAATCATGCGCCAAGAGCGCTGATTGGTCGCTGTGGTCGGCGGCGACCAATCAGCAAAGCGGTGCGCCGCTTGGCGGAAGATTTGAATCCCGCCCCACTGATTGGCTGATTCCAATTTCCCGCCAAGGCGCGAGCCATGATCAGTGGCGACCAATCAGCAATGCACACTTTCGTTCAGATGCCACGGTTAGCGGTGACCAACCAGAGAAGCGGTGCTCAGTGTATTTTAAATCTGGCGCCAAGGTGCGCACCGCATCGCTGATTGGCCAATCAGCGGTCTTGGCGCATGATTTAAATGATGGCACAGTGTTTAGGTGGCTCAGTGGTTATCACTGTATGGTGGCTCAGTAGTTAGCACTGCGTGTTGGCTCAGTGGTTAGCACTGTACAGTGGCTCAGTAGTTAGCACTGTATATGGTGGCGACCAATCAGATTCAGCGCTGCCGCGTGGGATGCCTGTGTTGGTCAGGACTGACACAGGCATCCCACGCGGCAGCGCTGAATCTCCCGGCGCCTATGTCACTATTTTCGGAAGTCTGTGACATATTATTGGTGATTATATAGTAGATATGTATAGTCATGAGAACAACCACGTACTTCCTCCATGAACTCTACTGTTTACAGATCACGGCATCATTAAAAAAATCTGTCCCTTACACTGCTGTGAAATTATGTACCGTATATACTCGTGTATAAGCCGAGTTTTTCAGCCCAAAAATTGGGCTGAAAAGTCTCCCCCTCGGCTTATACACGGGTCAATACGGTACATGGTGTGGTGGCTGTGGTGGGGGCTGTGTCCGAGGCTGGAGGAGGCGGGGGGAGGCTGCTGTATGAGCGGCCCCGTCACGTGGGGCCGCTCATTATATATGCACTGCTTCCCCCTGTCAATCAGCGGCAGAGGGAAGCAGTGCATATCTGGCCCGCAAAATGCTGCACTTGCCCCCCCTGTGTAAGGGCCCCCCTCCCCGCTGTGTAAGGCCCTTCCCCCTGCTGCTGATCTTACCATCCGGTCTTCTGATCAGCGCCGGTCCTCGGTGCTCCGTCCTGCTACATCCGGGATCTCCGGCCGTCGCAGGCATATGACGTCATCGTGCGACGGCCGGGGATCCCGGATGCAGCGAGGACGGAGCACAGAAGACCGGCGCTGATCAGAAGACCGGATGGTAAGATAAGCAGCAGGGGGGGCGAGTGCCAGCATTTGGGGGCTGCTGTTTGCCCCTGGGGGCCTGCTGATACCCCTGGGGGCCTGCTGATACCCCTGGGGGCCCTGCTGAATACCCCTGGGGGCCCTGCTGATACCCCTGGGGGCCCTGCTGAATACCCCTGGGGGCCCTGCTGATACCCCTGGGGGCTGCTGATACCCCTGGGGGCCCTGCTGATACCCCTGCGGGCTCCTGATAACCCTGGGGGCCTGCAGACACCCCTGGGGGCCTGCTGATACCCCTGGGGGCCTGCTATATACCCCTTGGGGCCTGCTGATACCCCTGGGGGCCTGCTGATACCCCTGGGGGCTGCTGTTTACCCCTGGGGGCCTGCTGTATACCCCTGGGGGCCTGCTGATACCCCTGGTTGCCTGATGATACCCCTGGGGGCCTGCTGATACCCCTGGGGGCTGCTGTGTACCCCTGGGGGCTGTTGTTTACCCCTGGGGGCTGCTGTTTACCCCTGGGGGCTGCTGTTTACCCCTGGGGGCTGCTGTCAACCCCTGGGGCCTGCTGTATACCCCTGGGGGCCTGCTGTATACCCCTGGGGGCCTGCTGATACCCCTGGGGCCTGCTGAATACCCCTGGGGGCCTGCTGTATACCATACTGCTGGGGCCTGTATTCCACTGGGGGGGCCTGTATACCACATTGCTGGGGGCTGTATACCTGTGCTGGAGTCCACCCTCGGCTTATACGCGAGTCAATAAGTTTTCCCAGTTTTTGGGGGCAAAAGTAGGGGGGGTCGGCTTATACACGGGTCGGCTTATACACGAGTATATACAGTAACTTCATCTTCAGATGAACAACGAGAGCTAACAAATTATACTGTGCCATTATTTACCTGACAGAAACTAGGCTAAAATGCAGCAGCAATGTGTAAAAAAATGAAGTGCACCCTTACTGCTTTCGTTGGAATTAGGAGGGTAGTAGAGGCCAACGTTTGCTGATCAAATACCCTTAATTAATTTTTCATCGGCAAGTGTGACTCAAAAAAAGCAGAAGTTTTGTTAGTTTGCTGGTCTGGAGCATTTATCTGTGTGATAAAACAAGAAGAGGAGGAAAGATATCAGCAATGGTCTTGAAAAAAGCAATTATTGCTGACCATCAATGTGGGAAGGGTATAAGATTTCCAAACAATTTTGGATGTATTATCATTCTTAAAGGGATTGTTCAAATTTAGGAAAACCTCTTCTCATTTCTCATTAAAATAAAAAAGCTTATACTCATATCTCCACTGCCTGTGCCATTCCTGCCATGCCGATGCTCGTCCTTCCTGGGGCTCATGTGTGGTTGTGAAATCACGTGAGCCGCGCTTGCTATCACTGCTTTTCTTCTCCCTCGACACCTTCAGATGTATGAATATGACCCACCCTAGAGCCTTAGGGTACCCGTTTCCGGGCATTGATTAAAGGGGGATGTTACGGGCTGCCTGTGCCCGGTCCTGTGGCCCTGGCGATCGCTGAAAAAGGGTTCAAAATAAAAAAGGAAAGGATTCATGACGCCACCTACGGTATCCAGTAATGATACCGACACTGTTGCAGACCTTTTGGGATGATGGATGGGGCATGCTAGATGGTGATGCACCCCCTAGTTGGAGCAGGGTCCTCGGGGCAGTGATGTAGAATAGGGATTTTGCACAGGGAGGTGTGGCACCCTGCTCACGCAAGGTAAGCCACAGCCTTCCCTAATGCACAGTTGGGTTTCCACAGCAGGTACCTACTACATGCAACACCTTCCACCCCGTGACAGTAGGGGTAGCTACACTTGCTGACCTTAGGCAAGATCCCCTATAAATACTGCTGCTGGGGGAGGAGTTAGTTAGAGTGTGCAGACGCTAGGAGAGCTGCAAAGACGTCCTGGTGGTCGGTGCCAGTGGTTAGGCCCAAGCCAGTGACCCGGAGTGGCCCTTCTGATGTCCTGCAAGCCTGAGTGGGGACAGAAGGCAAGGAGTAGAGAGCCAAAAGGGAGTGAGGAACTAGTGGAATGAACGTACCGAACTTTCGAGGATCTGTACCTGTAGGATACTTCAGGACTACAGAAAACCCCGTCACACCGTGGAGACTTCAGTCAACCGGTCCCCCTTGAGTCCAGAGAGAGGGAGCCAGACACCGCAGGGTAGCCAGCACAGCAGTGATCAGAGAGGGTAACCCGTGGACCCACAGGAGGACTGAGCAGGGACAGGAAGAGAGAGGAGGCCGGGCTGGCTGCATGCAGACTGGGCTTCAGCCACTACAGAAGAACAGAGGAGGACTTATACCCACTTGCTGTGGGGACCCACTGATGCACCTGGTCACCTGTCAGTGCCCTGGACATCTTTACCTGCCATGCCAACAGTAAAAAGGTAAAAGAGACTTCAACAAGTGTGTGTATCATTCCTCTCCGTTCCCGGTGCCCCTCATAGACTGCTCCATCACTCCCCATCCGAACCTACAGCTCCACTCCAAGCTGCCCCTTCACACTATGCTGCCCCGGAGGTCCAACCCTACCTGTAGGGGGCTTTGCCAACTCAGCCGCACTACCATCCACCTCCGACGGACTGTGGCGGCGCTGGTGACCCATCACCAAACACTACAGGTGGCGTCACATGACAAAAACTCTTATTCCCCTGTAAATAACCCCTTTTTGAAGTGTCACCCATGTCACGGGATCAGGCGCTGCCACCCTTGACATTCCTAAACAACCACCGAGCCTGGTACCCGAATACCACAAGGCCGGGGGCTCGACAGAGGCAGCTCTCCACACAGCCTTGTCCCTGGCGCTGTAGGAGAAGGTGGCTCATCAGGTGGAGATGGTGGCACACAGTCTATGTGTAGGGCAGGATCAGGGGCCGTAATAACAGACGCACACATGCTGGAAGTTGTTTCCCTACCTTTTACTGATGGTTCAAGGTAAGGTCCAGGGTACAGTCCAGGTGATCGGGAGGCACTTCAGGATTTCCACACCTGGTGAGTCATAAGGCCTCCTTGTCCTAGTGTGTGTGATTAAGCCCTGACCTCTCCTGTGTCCCTCACTTGTATACAAGGCTTTGAGAACCTTCTGCTGGGCACTGCTGTCTCTCCTGTCGGTCACTGGCTCCTGTTATGTGCTGCTCAGCAGACTCCGGTGTCCGGGTGGCTTTCCTGGGTGAACCGGGTGACTCTGTCTCTGCTTTGCCTTGCCTCTGACCCTCACTCTTGGGTTTCATACACTGGCTAGGCTTACTCACTGGCACGGGCCTGGCGCGGCATTGTTCACCAGGATGTCTTCACAGTCCTCCCTGGAACTGCCCTGCCTAACTCCTCCCCCAGGCCTGTATTTAGAGGGGACCTTGCCTCAAGGCAGCAAGTAGAGCTCCCCTTCAGGTCTAGGGTGGAAGATATTGCAACACAATTAGGCTGTTCCTCCCCTTCCCCCTCAAAGTAGCGGTGGTTTACCGCCCCCAAGGTTCACCCACCCACTTTCTTGACCACTTCTCTGCGTGGCTGCCGCACTTCATGTCCTCAGAATTAACAGCCCTCATTCTGGGAGACTTTAACATCCCCATAAATAGCCCCAACTCCCCATCTGCATCCCAGCTCCTATCTCTAACCACTTCTCTTGGCCTCTTGCAGTTCTCAACCTCTGAGACACACAAGGATGGTAACACCCTTGACCTTACCCAACTCTGCTCTACCTCCTCCTTAGACAACTCATCTCCTTCTCTCTCTGATCACAACATTCTCTCCTTCACACTCACAAACTCTAGCCCAACCCAGCATAGTCCTACCTATCACACATTCAGAAATCTACGGGCCATTAACCCTCATACATTCACAGACTCTCTTCTCTAATCACTGTCCCCAATCTCCTCCTTCTCCTGCCCGAATCTGGCTGTGAGTCACTACAATGATACTCTCAAAAGCACCCTGGACCAAGTAGCGCCCCTCACCCTCAGAATCTCCAAACACATAGTAAAACAGCCCTGGCTCACATCACAAACTCGATTCCTCCAGCGATGCTCTGGAGTGCCGAACGCCTATGGACGAAAACCCCACACCAGAAAACTTTATCCATTATAAATTCATGCTCAAAACCTACAACTCTGCTCTTCACCTCGCCAAACAGACCTACTTCACTACCCTGATCTCTCTCTATCCAACAACTCAAAGAAACTCTTTGACACCTTTCACTCTCTCCTCAATCCGAAAAGTGCAGGCCCCTATCACTGACCTCTGTGCTGATGATCTGGCCTCTTACTTCACAGAGAAAATAGAAAACATCCGTCAGGAAATCAGCTCCCAACTTTCAAGTACTGTTACTCCCATCTGTCCCCACATCCCCTCTGGCTCACTCTCCATTTTTGACTCAGTCGCAGAAGAAGTCTCCAGGCTCCTCTCGTCCTCACGTCCCACTGCATGCACCACTGACCCCATTCCTTCACACCTACTCCAGACCCTCTCTCCAGTGATCACCACCCACTTAACCACAATCGTCAATCTCTCCCTCTCTACTGGCATCTTCCCCTCCTCCTTCAAACACTCTATTATTGCTCTACTACTAAAGAAAACGTCCCTTGACCCATCCTGCACAAATAACTACAGACCAGTCTCCAATCTCCCCTTCATCTCAAAACTCCTGAAGCGCCTGGTCTAATATTATTATTATTATAAAATAAATATTATTATTATGTCTGCACCGGCCTCACCCATTACATCGCCACTCACTTCTCTTTAGATCCATTACAGTCTGGTTTCCGCCCCTTACACTCTACAGAAACTGCCCTTAGCAAAGTGACCAATGACCTTCTGATAGCAAAACATAATGGTGACCACTCTCTGCTTATCCTTCTTGACCTCTCTGCAGCTTTTGACACTGTTGAACACCATCTCCTACTCTCTATGCCGCACTCCATTGGCATCAAGGACACGGTTCTCTCCTGGTTCTCTTCCTATTCTCTCTGACCGCTCTTTCAGTGTATCATTCTCTGGCTCCACTTCCTCCCCTCTTCCCCTCACTATTAAGGTCCCTCAGGGTTCAATCCTTGGACCTCTTCTCTTCTCTCTCTACACAGCCCCGATCGGACAGACCATCAGCAGATTTGGCTTCCAGTACCATCTCAATGCTGATGACACACAACTATACACTTCCTCCCCTGACCTTACTCCTGCTCTAATACAGAACACCAATGACTGTCTAACTGCAGTTTCCACTATCATGTCCGCTCTCTATCTGAAGCTTAACCTTTCCAAAACTGAACTTCTTCTGCTCCCACCCTCTACCAACCTACCTAAACCTGACATTTCCCTCTCGGTGTGCGGCACTACGATAACATCTAGTCAGCAGGCTTGCTGTTTGGGTGTTATGTTGGATGCTGATCTCTCCTTCACTGCATATATACATTCTCTCACCCACACCTGAAAAATATCTCCAGAATTCACCCTTTCGTCACCATGGAAACAACTAAACCCCTCACCGTGGCCCTGATCCATTCCGACCTTGACTACTGTAATTCTTTATTAGCTCGTCTCCCCCGCAGTAAGCTTTCCCCTCTCCAGTCTATCCTCAATGCAGCAGCCAGGATCACCTATCTAGCAAACCATTACTCAGATGCTTCTGCTCTGTGCAGTCACTGCATTGGCTGCCCGTACACTATAGAATCCAATTCAAATTGCTTGTTGTCACCCACAAAGCTATTCAAGGTGCGGCACCTCCCTGCCTCTCTACCCTCATCTCTGTCTACCAACCCACCCGTCCCCTTCGCTCTGAATGTGACCTCAGACTAACATCAGCATTAATCCTAACCTCCCATTCCTGACTCCAAGACTTCTCTCGAGCTGCGCACCAATCCTCTGGAATGCTCTACCCCAAGAAATTAGGACCATTCACAACTTGCATAGCTTCAGACGCTCCCTAAAAACACACCTCTTCAAGGCTGCCTATCATTCTCCCCAACAGTAGTCATTTAGACATAAGATATTCAGTGTTATAAGCCCCTGTACTTTGTGTTCCCAACCCGTCTTAGATTGTAAGCTCCTTCGAGCAGGGTCACCTTTATTTTTTGCCTTTTTAGTGTATGTCCTACATTGATTCTATGTTTATTGTATGTAACTACTGTTCTGTATTACATACCATTCTGTACTTGTATATTTTTCTTATACGTACCATTGTACTGTAAAGCGCTGCGGAATATGTTGGTGGTACACAAATAAAGTTTTTTCATTATTATTATTATTATGTGTAGGGTACCTGATGTGGAAATCCCTCTGTGCACCAGGCGGTTCTGTGGCTACCTATACTGCAGGGTGCCACAAATATTCAACAGAAAGTAAGCGACCAACCGCAAGTTTCACTTTTTGTTGGTTACTCATATATCTAAGGGCCACTTTACACACACCAACTTATCTGTCCAACTTCTGAACAACTTACTGGTTGCAGTGAAATCATGGACACATTGCTCCATTTTGTGACTGTGTACAATGGAACAATGTGTCCATGATTTCACTGCAACCAGTAAGTTGTTCAAAAGTTGGACAGATAAGTTGGTGTGTGTAAAGTGGCCTTAAAGGTGAGGAGAGAGAAGCCAACGGTGATTGGACACGGGGCTCGCATGATGTCACAACCTCGCAGGAATGCAAGCGCCAACACTACTAGAACGCCGCCAGCAGCAGAGGTGAATATAAGTGAATATAATTTATTTATTTTAACTAAAAACAGTTGTCCTAGTTATGGACAAACGCTTTAAGTGAAAAAAAATTCTTCACAAATGGAAAATAATCAAGAAAGTTGACAATCTTCCCAAGAGAAGTTTCCCATGCGATGTGCTATGCAAATTGCAGGACGAAAAAGAGCTATAGCTCAGACTCTAAGGCCTTTTAAAGCACATTAAATATTCTAGATCATAATAGTACATTTTTAAAATGACTCAACAAGTTTGGCTTGTTTGAAAATGTTGGCAGGAGAAAACCTCTTATTTCTAAAATGAACATGACGGCATGGCTAAGGTTTGTAAGGTTGCATCAGAACAGCCCATAAGATTCCTGGAATAGTATCCTATGGACAGATTAGACCAAAATGGTGATGTTTGGCCATGACTATTTCCTCCTCCAATGTCCATAAACGCATTGTGTAATATGCATAGCTATGAGTGGGAAGACGAGAAGAGACCAGAGAGCAGAGTCATATCTTACAATGTGCAGACAGCCAAGACTTTGGACCTCTCAGACCGGACTTGAAGTCAGCAGCAGCTTTGGCGCAGTGCATGATTGTTGCTCTCTAGTTTTACAGTTTTCGGCTATGTGCCCACTGAGTGCTTTGAGGCATTCAAATCACTTTTCCAATTGGAAACCTCTTAAGGAAGTTCTTCATTCTTTGGGGAGTTTGTGGAGGAGTTTTTCAATTCCATTAGAGTTTTGGAAGCATTTTCTAAGAATGTCTTCCTTGAAGCATTTCTTCCAGTCTTTTCATTTGTTTGTGCCTCGTTTGGAGCAGATTCCATTAAGAGTCATTTCAAAGAAATGACAATCACTTTATTTCCACCAAAACCAGTTTTTCAAGCTTTTTAAGCAATTTTTCAGGCATTTTTGTCAGGTTTCAGGTTCCATATTTGCTATATGGCTCCTATTCCTATGATAATGTAAATTGTCACCATCCCCCATAATGCTGAATGTGGCTCACAAGGCTGGAAAGGTTGGGATTAGAGATGGGCGAGTATACTCGCTACTATTCGGCACTCGCCGAATAGTAGCGGTATTCGTGTACTCGCTACTCGCCGAGTAAATTAGGATTACTCGGGAGTAGCAAGTACCGAATACTTTTGCAGTGTATCAATAGATACACTGTAAAAGTCCTGTAAAAGAGAGAAAATGTGGTTAAAAAATAAAAAAATCGGATACTTGTGGAGCCCCAGGCGGGACTGGGGTACTCGGTACCGGACCGGACGGTTGCTGGGGATGTCACAGGTGGCTTGGTCCGGACCATGTCCCTGGGCCCTCACATTAAAGATGGGGATTTATTTACAAGGGATATGTCACGGGTGACGCCACCCACTTGGTGCGGCCAGCAATGGGGCCGCGGCTGCTGCAGAACCTCCGGGGGTGATGGAATGGCAGCGGGGATGGTATAGTTCCAGTGGGGAGAACTGTATCCCCCGGGGCAGTAAGGAGTAAGTCTATGGTGCAGGTGTAGTTGTAACACACTTACTTCACAGGCTGCAGGGATCTCTCCTCCTGGCTGCTGCTGACAGGCTGGATCTGTAGGAGGAATGGTCTGCAGCTAGAGACTGACAAGAGAGGCAATGCAGGGTTTTCCAAGGCTTTACTCTGTTGTTCTTTCAAGCAAGTTACAGGTTATTTTGCAGTTGTTACACAGTTCAAGTACACGGGTTCTCTCTGCTCCTGCAGCCAGGCCTCTCCCTCCTGTGACCCCTCACACAGTCTGTGAATGTACCTTTCCGGGCTATTGCTTCTCTTTCTCTGTGTTGTGCGACACTGGACAGTATGGCGGTGACTCGGGCTTCTGTGAGTCCTAGTACGTCACTTAGCTGCCTGTCCTTTAGGGTTAGGGATCCCAGTCTGGAACTCAGACCCCTCGTCGTGTTATCTGGGGATACCGGGTGAACTACGGTCCCCTTTAGAGCCGACACTCTACTTTAGCCCAGCCTCCAGTAATCCTCAGCACTAGGATACCAGGCTCCTTCCTCTATGTTCCTTTCTGTATATAGGAGGGCCACTCCGCCTGCAGTTAGTTGCTTTAGCTGTGTGTCTAGGGCCCCGGGTTACACCGTCCCTCTCGGCTCTCTCACACTCCTGGTGGTTTCGGCGTCGGACGGGCATTCCCCCCCATCTGGCTCGCACTGGCTCAGTACGGGTCTGCACTCCTCGGCTTATGCTCTTCCAGGCAGTGTGGCTCTCTCCTGCTCAGCTTCAGCTCAACTTCCTGCTGTTCTCTGGCCTTTACTGCTCAGCTCACTGTAGCTTACTGTTGGTCTTTGCTTCTCAGCACCATGGCTTACTCTTGGTCTTTGCATCTCAGCCTACTGCGGCCTACCGAACTTCCTTCACTCCTCCCCCTCTCTATATACTGTCAGTCACCTGACCTCTGGTGTGCCCAACCCACTCCTCTCATTCACCACCCCTCTGGTCTCATATAGTGTCTAACCTCAGGGCTGAATGTAACCTCTCTGACATGTGGGTTATGTGGGCTGGGCAATTGTCCTACCTGCCTGGCTGCAGTACCCTTTGTGGCCTCCTGGACGCAGGGGCGCCACATACTCACCTTAACCGACGGCTGTACCGGGACCGGCCGATGCACGTCTATTCATGGAAAAGGACCTTTCCCTCAGCCAATCAGATGGCTGGGAGAGATCTGGCCAATCAGAGGCTGCCACGTCACAATCACGTGATCGCTAGCGGCCACCTGATTGGCCAGATGGAAAGGTCCTCTCAGGTACACCGAGGACCTTTCCATCTGGCCAATAAGGTGGCCGCTAGCGATTACGTCATTGTGACGTGGCGGCCTCTGATTGGCTGAGAGAGGGAAAGGTCCTTTTCCATGAATAGATGTGCATTGGACGGTTCCGGTACAGCCGTCGGTTAAGGTGAGTATCCGATTTTTTTATTTTTTAACCACTTTTCCTTTTTTTTACAGGACTTTTGCAGTGTATCTGTGGCACCTCTGCGGGGATTGCCACAAGTTACACTGGTGCAAGGAAGGATTTACACCTTGGTTTGTTCAGCACACAACACCTTCCACTCCAGACCTGAAGGGGGAGCTCTACTGGCTGCATTAAGTCAGTCCCCTTTAATGAGATCCAGGCTGAGAGGAGGAGACAGTTGGTCCTAGGAGACAGTTGCTAGTCAGTTAGTTCGTGTGAGGAGAGGAAAGAGGAGGAGGCTGAGCTGCTGGTCTCTGGAAAAGACAGATGCCAGGACCAGAAGGGACCATTTTGTCAGCTGTTCACACCCCAGGGAAGGGTACGGAGGCAAGGAGAAGAGGTAGGGAAAAAGAAGAGGGACTAAAAGATATTCCCCCTTGAGGACAAACGGACACTGGAGTCCGATGCTGTGGGCTTGAGAGCCACAGTAAAAGCCCAGCAATTTCAGGAGAAGTTTAGCCCTGAAGGAAGAGATTAGAGACATTAAAAACTAACCAAACAGAGGACCAGGGGCCACAGGATAAACCGGGTTCCCGCAGGAGGGCCTGATTGTTAGTTTTAGACAATAGAGAATTGGAGAGCTCAAACTCAGGCAAGACTCATCCCTCAAGAGAAAGAATAGAGATAAAGGAGGCCTCATATCTTTCTAAGGAGTTGATCCTAAATTGCACCAGGGACCTGGTTATTACTCATAACTGTACCTGTTTGTGACTACCAGTAAAAGGTACCGGAACAACTATCCCTGTGTTATGTGTGACTGTTCATCGGCTATAACCCACCATCTTCCTCCTTCACTCTCCCCTCCCATCTCCTTTATGCTGCCCTGAGGTAAAGCTCCACCTGTGGAGCTGTACACACTTGCTGCCCCCTCCATCACCTCAGCGCGCTGGCAGCGCCGGTACCACCTTACGACTCTACAGGTGGGTCATGTCCCTGTAATAATCCTCCCCCCCCACTTTCAAATGATCCCCAGGGCACGGCACCGGGATACCGTCCACCTGTGACTCCCTACTCAGCAGACCCGGTGACCGAGTACCCCCCCACAGCCCTGGCCTCATCATATCTACTGATACACTGCAAAAGTATTCAGAATAGCTATACTCGCAACGAGTAGCGAGTACTGCTACCTACTCGTTGCGGGTATAGCGATTTCGAATAGTACGGTATTCGCCCATCCCTAGTTGGGATCCTCTGTAAGTATCTTGCTCTCTCTTGCAGCCTTTACAGTCTGCGGAGCTATGGTCACATCATCACCCCTTATGACGCACAGTCTAGAAATGCCTATTAAATTCACTTTCACCACCCGTCTGACATTAAGAGACATTGACTTAAGAACAGCTACCAAAAGGTGGCGCTAAAGTTCATTCACTTCCTCACTGAAGTGACAATTTACATATTTCCCAGAAGAGCATTGTGGCTATAAGCTTCCTTATCAGCTTATCTGCCTTCTTAAAGCTGGCAGACAAATTCCTCTCTATGAGGTAAAAAGCTAGTTCTCCAGACCTGATCTTAGCCTCTCATACAGCCAGATCAGAATTCCACACACAGCACTGATGAGGGGCAGTCACCCCGAAAGGCAGCGTCTGCAGTTTGGGGTTCTGATCTGGCACAAATTTTGACCAAGGGGTCATATTAAAAGGCTCATTAAAGAGTCGACTATAACTTTAAGGATTGCTACCGAAAGGTGGCGCTAGAGTTCATTCACCTCCTCACTGAAGTGACAATTTAGAAAAAACTATTATTTCTGGATAGTGGAATGTCAGGGTCATGCATCAGTGATTACCAACACACTTCATTCAATTGTAAGATAAGGATGAACATTTCCTTGTATTTCTAACAATATCACATCACACAAAGATCTACACATTACAGATACACTATTTATAGAAACAGAAAAATACACTAAAAACAGCTATTTTTCCCATGTTCCTCCCTTCTTTCTTGAAACCTCGTTGTTCCTCATATGACAGATGAAACTAGGAAATGTATATAAATAATAGAATTTTTAGAAAGATTGTTTTATCTAAATTCTTGTTAAAGTGGATTAACATTGCTAAAAATGAAAAGTGCCTTAGAATTTTAATCTGTGGCAAAAGTCAGAAAATCAGTCAGTAGATATATGAGAATATCTCTGCTGATCAAATGCCCTTGATTAATTTTTCATCGGATAGTGTGACCACCTCTATAAAAGCAGAGTTTTGTTAGTTTGCTGGTCTGGAGCATTTATCTGTGTGATAAAACAAGAGGAGGAAAGATTTCAGCAATGATTTTAAAAAAGCAATTAATGCTGACCATCAATCTAGGAAGGGTACAAGACCATTTCCAAACAATGTTGGATTTATTATCATTCTTAAGCGGCCCTCACACCTACGATATCTTGAAAGATATCGCTTGAACGCGCCAGATTAAACATCACTTGAACGATGTCTCTGCGTGTGACGCAAGATACGACGAACGATACATGATCAAATCGCAAAATCAAGATCTGAGCTCCGAGCTCAGATCTTGCGATGAACGATTAAACAATCTGCTTCATCGTGGTGTATAACACCATGATGAACGATCTCCCACGGCAGAGCCTATGCTGGGAGATGGTAACTATGGTACAACGTCGGGTTACTAAGCGGCGCGCGGCGCCTAGCAACCCGATGTGTACCATAGTTACCAGCGATCTCGCTGGCCCACATCGCTGGTGAGTCTGTCTGTGTGACAGCGCGTGCACGTGATCGCTAACAATATCGCTCACGATGTCGACATGTGTAACGACCGCTTTAAGGGTATGTGCACACGGGGGCGGGTTAGGGGCGGCGGCGGCTGGGCGGGACCCACAGGAAGCTCCGGAGCCGTCCACACGGCTTCCTGTCGGGTCCGTGCTGCGGAAGACGGGCGGGTGTGCGGCGGTGCACAGCGGTTAGTGCGTCGTTCTGCAGCGGCTGGAAGCAGCACATGATCTGCTTGCAGCCGCTGCAGAACCGGCCGGTTTATAGAACATGCACATTCGTTGCTAACCCGCTGGAACCCAGCGGGTTTAGCAAACGGATGAGCATGTGGAAACCGCCGGTGTGTGCACACCGGGTGTCGGTTTCCATAGGTTTTCTATGTTAATCCAAAAGCCGCTTTTGGATTAACATAAATTTGCATAAACCTGATGGAAACCGACCGGCGTTTCCGCTGCTAAACGCGCTGCTAAACCTCCCAGTGTGCACATAGCCTAAAGGGATTGTTCACTATTAGGACAGCCCCTTCTCATTCCTCATTAAAATAGAAAAAGCTGATACTACACGCTGGTGCCATTCCTGCGTAGCCAGTGCTCGCGTTCCTGGGGCTCATGTGTGGTTGTGACATCACGTGAGCTGCACCCACCACTTTCTGATATATGAATATTCAACAGAAAGTTAGCGACCAGCCGCAGATCTCTCTTTCTATTGGTTACTCATATGTTTGAAGTAAAGAAGAGAGAAGCCAATGGTGGTTAGACGTGGGGCTCGCGTGATGTCACAACCTAACATGAGACCATGGAATGCGAGCACCGGCAACCGCTGGAACGGCACCAGCAGCAAAGTGAATATAAGGCTTTATTTGTATGAATAGGCCAAACATGGGAATAAGAAGGAGTTGTCCTGGTATTGGACAAACGCTTTAAGTGAAAAAGATTCTACACAAATAGAAAATATTCAAGAAAGTTGACAATCTTCCCAAGAGAAGTTTCCCATGCTATGTGCTATGCTTAAACAAATCACAGGAAGAAAAAGAGCTATAGCTCAACTCTAAACTCCTCTAAAAGCACATTAAAGTTCTAGATCATAATAGTACATTTCAAAATGACTGAACAAGTATGGCTTGTTTTCAAATGTGCCATGAGAAAACCTCTTATTTTCTAAAATGAACAGGCAGCATGGATAAAGTTTGTAAAGTTTAATCTGAATAACCCATAGACTCCTGGAATAGTATCCTATGGACAGATTAGACCAAATGACGATGTTTAGCCATGACTATTTCTTCCTCTAATGTCCATAGCTACATTGTGTAACATGCAGCTATGAGTGGTAAGATGAGAGGAGACAAGAAAGCAGAGTCATAACATAATGTGCAGACAGCCATGACTTTGAACCTCTGAGACCAGACTTGAAGTTAGGAACAGTTTTGACACAAGTGTGGTGCCCCACGTAATCAAGCGTCACAGAGGGGTATTGTACCCTAAAAGAGTGTAATTTCCCCAGCTACAGGTGGACCCTAGGTTGATGGTGGGCCCCATTCCTGCACTCCCACATTAGCTAAGTGCTGGAAGGTTAACCCGGGAGGGAGACATATTCACCTCTAGGGGAGCAAGAGCGGCCAGTTGAGGAGGAGAGGAGTTAGGACGGTTGGAAAAGATGTGGAACGAGGTGAAGGTTACCGGACGGTTTCACAGCCATCCGTGGGAAGGAGAAAGAAAGAGGGTCTTGAGGAGATCCTGAAAGAGGGCACCTGACGAGCGAGTCTGGGCCCTAGAGAGAAAGGGGAACCCCAGCATGGAGCGACCATACTCCAGGGATTCTCCAGTCCACCACGGAATGCCGCCCCTGAGGATCCGGCCACGGTCATCCTTGCAGTCGGCAAACGCTTTGGGCCCCCCTTCCCCAAAGACCCCCAAAGGGCACGCCCTGTTTCCCCACCCCGAGGGGGGCACCCCCCAATAACCAACGGGGCCATTGGGGGGAAGCCTCCTAGAGGGGAAGAAAACACGGGTTTTAAATAAAGAAACCAATCCCACAAACCACCCCGGGATCCCCTCACCACCCGTGACATTTATTTTCAATTAGTAACGTGAATTTATGACCTGCTAAAATTGCTAAAGTTCCCGGGGGAAAAACTTTGCCTTTGTGGTTCCTCCCCCCTTCTTTTTTAAAAACCGCCCCGGAGGAAATCACTTTAGGGGGCTTTCCCAAATAGCCGGGAAAATCCCCCAAGGGGCGCTGGGACCCATCCCAGGGATACAATTTTCATACAAACTTTAACCCCCTGTCTAACCCCTTTTTTTTTCCCACCCAGGCACCCAGGGCGCTGCCACCGGCCATCCCCCCAGGGAACACCCCACCACCGAACCCAGTCCCCAGGGGGCTTTACATACTTTTGGGGATCTGAAAAGGGTTCGTCCCCGGAAAAGACTGGGTGCCTTATATTGACTATTTCCCTCTCTTTTTTTGAAATTTTTTTGAAGCATTAAAAAAATTTTTCCGTTGGAAAGTTTTAAAAATTAAAATTTTTTGGGTGGACTTTTGGGAAACTTTTTTTCCTAAAATTTTTGAAAGCAGGTTTCCAAAAAAATTTTATGAAAAAGCAGCTTTTCCTTTTAAAATTACAAAAAAAAACAAAATCTGCAGCAAGCCCCCAAATTTTTTTTGGGTGATTTACCCAGAAATGCAAAAAACTTTTTAAAAAAAACATGCTCCCTTTTTTCCCCAAAATCCCAAAAAAGCATGAAAACCCCAGAAAACTTTGTTAAAAATCCAGATTTAAAAATTGTTTTTTTTGGTGCAATTCTTGGCAAAAAGGGTTGGGGCCCCCCGGGACAAAACTTCAACCCAAAAAAAGGGAGGTGGGGAAGTAAAGGGGGCTGGGTCCACCTCCCCTGGCTGGCGAAAAAAGGGGGAATTTTTACGGGGGACAATGTCCCTTAAAACCCCCCCCATTGTGGGGCCATAAATGGGCCCGCCGGCGGCATACCTTTGGGGTTTGGGGGTACGGGAGATTTTTAAGTTTTCCGGGGGAAGCAACTTTCCCCCCCGGGGAAAATTAAGGTTGAAAAATTTGTAAAGGGACAAACTTTGAAAAGGGAAAGGATTTCCCCTCCATTTTTAAGGCGGTGTCCAGTGGGGGAATACCCCCTGAAGCTTGGGGGGGGGAAGGGGGGGCGAGCCCACAAGGGAAAACTTTTCCGGTTTTTCCAAAGTTTTACCAGTTGCCAACATTTCACAAATTTTTGCAGTTTTTAAACCAAAGGTTAAGTCGTTTGACACTTTTCAAGTACACGGAAAATTCTCCCCTCCGGGCCCCCTTTGCCCCCTCAGCCAGGCCTCTCCCTGTGCCCCTAACATTTTTAGGGGTTTTCCGGGGCTTTTTCACCCGTTGAAACGGGTGGTGGGGGTACACGGACAGTATGGCGGTAACATGGCCCCTGGGGGGGCCCCCTCCTGTTGCACTGATTTCCTGTTTTTGGGGTTGGGGCCCCTAATTGAAGCTGTGTCCCCGTGGGTGTTTGGGAATCCGGGTGAACTAGGGTTTTCCCAGACCCGACACTCTACCCACCAGCCGTCCCAGCATCCTCAGATGGCTTTTCCGGCCCCTTCCCTTTCTTTTCCCTTTCCTTATCTGGGAGGGACTTCTCTCCCTGCAGTTAGTGGCTTTAGCTGCTGGTAGGCGGGGGTTTTACGCCCTTTTGTTCTGCACACTCCTTTGGGTTGGATCAGGCGTTCGAGGGCCTCTCCCTCGGTTTCCCCTCCAATAGGGTTTTTGGCCCCCTACCTTCCCACCACAAAACGTGTGTTTCCTTCTTTTTAAAAAGCCCTTTTTGGGTTTTGGAAATTGGGCCCCCGGGGAACTTTTTTGGTTTTTTCTTTTGGCTCACGGGCCCTAACCCTTCCCCCCCTCCCCCTAAAATTTTAACTGTAGCACCCTTCTTTCCCAAACCCAAATCCTTGATCCACCCCATAATCCAATTTCAACCCAGGGCTGGATTTACCTTTTTTCAGTTTTTGGTTTGGGGGTTTGGGGGGTTTTGTTGAAACCCAATTTTCCCTAATTCCGGGGTTTCCCTTAGGGGTCCTGCGAAAGGGGCGCCCCATTTCCCCCGGAAAAAAAGGGCCGCCCTTCGGCCCCCCGCCTTGGTTTCCCAAAACTTTTTTGTTTTGATAAAACAAACTTAACGTAAGGATTTTCCGTTTTTCCCCCCAAACCGGGAGGGAAACGATTCCCAAATTAACTTAATTTAAAAAAAAGGCCCTGGGAAAAATTAGGGTATTCCCAAAACCCTTTTTCCCTACAAAATTAAACTTTCCAAAATTGCAAAAACCTTAAAATTTTCCCCTTGCTTTAACACTTAAAAATCATTTTGTATAAAAGTATAAAATTTTCCCAAACTCAAAAATTCAAAAATATTAAAAAGCAGCTTAAAGTTCAAATCTATGCATTTAACCCCGAAAGGGCGGTTTAAAAAAAAAGGGGGAAAACACTTTTCAATTATATAAAAGGGGAGTTGGATAAGTTGTTTTTTTAATCAATTTAAAAAACTAAAAGAAAAAAGGGGAATCCTAGCATTTCAAATGAAGGGTTTGGGGAACCAAAAAGGAACACGCTTCTTTCAACTTAAATTTTTTCATCTTTCGGTAAGGTGTTGCAGGAAGGGTTTTACCCTTTTTTCCTAATTGCTTTCCCGGGATTTGGGAAAAACCCTTTTTTCCGGGGGAAACACCCAGTTTTGAAAGGGGGCCTAATTTAAAAGATAACTCCCCGGATTGTATGAATACCTTGGGTTTTATTTTTAAAACCTTTTTTCAGTAACGGTTTTAAATTTGAGTGGAAACCCCTTAGCAAATTGGGGCCCCCCTGGAAGGGTTTTTCCCTAAGGGACATTTCCACCTTGGGAACGACAAAGCAAAGCCCAATTGAGTGCCAGATGGGCCTCTTTTTGGACAAAAAAAGGGAGCCCCAACCCCCAACGTACTTTCCCTGCCTGGTTTTGCTGGAAAAGTACGTTAAATCTTGGGGTTAAAAAGACACCACTACCCCTTCCCCTTGGGGGCAAAGGAATTTTATAAACCCATGCTTATTTTCCCCAATCCCCCAATTCTCGGACCCAAAGGAATGTTTTTGGGGTCCGCCTAGAACATTTTAAAAAATTTGGTCAGTGAAAACAAAATTCCCGTTTCCCCTTTTGTTTTTTTTCTCTTCTTTTTTCCCCATCTTTCTACTTTTCCCTTTCATTATGGCCCCTTTTTTAAAAAGGGGGCCTAACTTGGGCCTTCGGGGCCCCAAAAGCCCATCAGTCGTGGTTTAAACCCCCGGGGTTTCCACAAAAAATTTTTTTCCCACCCTTTCCCCCTTATCCTCGGGCGGTTTTGGGGCCCCGAGAGGAAAACCACTTTCCCTAGGCTGAGGGGGTTTTCTTCTTTTAAAAAGACCCCGTGAAACCCCCGTGGAAAGGTGATTTCCCCCGCTTTTTCTTCCACCCCCCTTTGCCCTGCTGGGGCACGTATTCGGAACCCAGCCAAGGGGGATTACAGCCCCGAAGGCGGGCGAGGGCCTTGCCTAACCTGGATCCGGGTTTGTTTGTTTTTTGACCATCCTCTTCGGGCAACCCCCTTTGCGGGCCACCCCGGGGGTTTCTTGGACGGGGGGGTTTTTGCCGCCTTTTCCCCATTCCCAAAGGCCCCCGGGGGGTCCTCCTCCCGGGGTTTCCCCCCGGGGCCCCCGGGGCCCCCCGGATACTTGGGGTTTTCCCCTTTCGGCCGGTTTCCTGGGACCTCCCTTCCTTGATGTACCGTCCTCTTTTTCCGGGTTTGTCGCTTCCGCCCCCCCGTAAACGTTTACTTTGCAGGCTGCAGGGATCTCTCCTCCTGGCTGGTGCTGACAGGCTGTGTCCTGTATGGAGGGAATAGCTTGCACGCAGAGACACAAGGGAAACTGTTCCAGGGTTTTCCAAAGCTTTACTATTAGTTGTTCCAACAGTTCACAAGTAGTTTGCAGTTCTTACAAGGTTAAGTACAGTTCTTAGTACACAGTTCAAGTACACGGGCACATTCTCCCTCTCCGGGTTCCCTTTGCTCCCTGCAGCCAGGCCTCTCTCCCTGTGACCCCTCACACAGTCTTTAGTGTCCTTTCCAGGCTGTTTACGGTCTCCGTCTGTACGGGTGGTGTGTGGTACACTGGACAGTATGGCGGTGACTCGGACCCCTGGTGGGCTCTCCTGGTTGTCACTGAGCTGCCTGTCCTTTGGGTTGGGGACCCTAACTTGAAGCTGTGATCCCCCGTCGGTGTTTGGGAATGCCGGGTGATCTACGGTTCCCTCTAGAGCCGACACTCTACTCAGCCCAGCCTCCAGCAGTCCTCAGCACGAGGCTCTACCAGGCTCTCTCCTTTCTGTTCCTTTCCAGTATCATAGGAGGGACTTCTCTGCCTGCAGTTAGTGGCTTTAGCTGCTGTCTAGGGCACGGGTTACACCGTCCCTCTCTGTTCTGTCACACTCCTGGTGGCATCAGCGTCGGATGGGCTTTCTCTCCCCTCTGGCTCACACTGGCTCAGTACGGATTCGGCGCTCCTAGCCTTGCAGTCACAGAACGTGTGATTGTCCTTCAGTCTTTACAGCTCAGCTTCTGGTCTTTGCATCTCGGCACCCTGGGCCTACTCTTGGTCTTTGCATCTCAGCTCACTGTGGCCTACTAACTTCCTTCACTCCTCCCCCTCACTATATACTGTCAGTCACCTGACTTCTGGTGTGCCCAACCCACTCCTCTGATCCACCACCCCTCAATCTCATAGAGTTCTAATCTCAGGGCTGGATGTTAACCTCTTCCTGACACGTGGGTTGTGTGGGCTGTGAGGGCGTTGTTGTGCAACAAGTGTCCTACCTGCCTGGCTGCAGTTCCCTTTGTGGCTTCCTGGACGCAGGGGCGCCACACATGCATGTTTTTTAATGTGTTCATCTGCATCTCCTGGCACAAAAAAGCACCAAAACTGTGACATAGTTTAGCCCTTTTTATAAAATTACCAAAAAAAATTATGTGAGACTTCGCCATATTTTTTGAATGCCAGCCAGGTAAAACAGGCAGGTATGGGTATTCCCTCTACCCTCTGCTGACTATTTTTACCTGGCTGGAAATATAGGGGAGCCTTTTTCTTAATTATTACATGAATTTCATTAAATAATTAATAAAAAACAATGTGGGGCTTTGCTGTATTTTTGGTTTTAGGCCAGGTACAACTAGACAGCTGAGAGCTGGAATCCTCAGCGCATGGTGACTCAAGCTTTCTGGTCCCAACACTGCGAATTGCAGCCCTCAGCCACTCCTGAAAATGGCACATTCATGGAATCACCATTTTCTGGCACTGTACCCCGACTCTTCCAGTGGCCCTGGTGGCAAAGGCACATTGGGTAATAAATGGGATTAATGCCAGCTGGCACTTAGCCTGAAATTCATGGTGTCACTTTAATAATAGACCCAGCCACCATGAATTTCTAGTAAACATTAAAAAAACACAACACAGAGAGAAAAATATTTTAATAGAAATAAAACACAAAACATTTAGGGACTCCATCTTTATTAATGTATTTTTTCTAAATTCTAAAGATATTTCTGAACTCAGCATGAAAATTCCAATGGGATTCACCAAATTTCATGCATAAAAAAAAAGCCTCGTTGAACAGTGTTATCTCAGTTCAGGAAAATTTTATATAACATCCAATTGTAGAAATGATTATTATTACAAAGATCTACAGTATATTGATTAAACACAAGATTAACATATACTTTGTTCATTGCAAAACTACTTAAAAGAAATTACTAGAAAAAAGTATTGCATCAGTGCTTACCAATACAGATCAGTGGCGTAACAACCGCGGTCGCGGCTGAGACCGTGCCCTCCGCGGCCCCGCTGTCAGTGCCTCCGGTCGCCCGCTGCGACCGCGATAGCGCCGGAAGAGGAGCGGAGGGAGGACTGGAAGTGACAGAAGACACTTCCTGCAGCCATGCGGCAGTGCCCGCCCCTTCACTGCTCCACAAGCCGGGAGGCAGAGCAGGTACTGGCGCCGGCGAACACCGCTAAAACAACCCGGCCGGCACCGCTAGCACCCCCCTTCCCCGCTTCTCACCCGGCCGGCACCGCTAGAATCCCCCCCCTCCGCTTCTCAACCGGTTGGCAGGAAGATACTTTAGTATTCAGGTAGTCTTTGCCACTATTGTGTAATGCTGCCAGGTCTGCATTGAACTCTGTAACAAACTCAGCTCTGATATCACTTATTTACCTCGGCCATACTTCTTCCATCTCTGCACTAAACTCTGTAACAAACTCAGCTCTGCTTACTGCTGTATTACTGTCAGCTCAACATTAAACCCTGTGACAAACTCAGCTCTGCTGTCCGTTATACTGTTGCCAGTTCTGCATTAAACTCAGTGACAAACTCAGCTCTACAATCACTTAATTCAAATCTGCCATACCATTTATAGCTCTGCATTACACCCTGTGACAAACTAAGCACTGATACCTGCTGTGCTGCTGCAATGTTTGCATTGGACTCTGTGACAAACTCAGCTCTACCATATATCAGAGTCAACTCTACTGTTTTGCTTCTAACTCTGTATTGGAAACATGTGAAAATCTAAACTTTGCCATCACTAGTTGCAGTACCCTGCCATATTGCTGCCAGCTTTGTATTGGACTCTGGACAAACTCAACTCTGTTATCACTTGTTGAACATTGCTATACTGCTGCTAGCTCTGCATCGAACCATGTGACAAATTCAGCTCTGCTGTCTCCTGTGTTGTTTCCAGTTATACATTTATCCCTGTGAGAAACTCTGCTTTCTGCTGAACTGCTGCAAAGTTTGCACTGGACTTTGTGACAAACTCAGCTCTACATATCATATCAGAGTTAACTCTACTGTACCGCTGCTAACTCTGTATTGGAAAACTTTGTGATTACTGAGTTAACACTGCTATATTGCTGCCAGCTCTGTATTAGACCCTGTGACAAACTCAGCCCAACTATCATGTATTTAACTCAACTATAATGCTGCCAGTGCTGCAATGAATTCTGTGACAAACTCACCTCTGCTGTCTGCTGTTTTACTGCGAGCTATGCATTTAGCTTCAGGACAAACTCAACTATGTTGTCTGCTGTACTGCTGCAAACCTTGCAAACCTTGCAAACCCTATGGCAAACTCAGCTCTGCCATCTCTAATTCATCTCTATCATAGCATTTCCAGCTTTGCAATGGCTTCTATGACAAACTCAACTCTACTATTCTCTTATTCACCTCTGCTGTACCACTGCCAGCTGTGCATTGGACCTTGATACAAATCCAGATGTGCTATCACTGAGTCAACTCGTACGTACAACAGTCGATAAAGGATAATGACACTGGGGTACAGGATAATGACACTGACACTGGGGGTACAGGATAATGACACTGGGGGTACAGGATAATGACACTGGGGGTACAGGATAATGACGCTGGGGGTACAGGATAATGACACTGGGGGTACAGGATAATGACACTGGGGTACAGGATAATGACACTGGGGGACAGGATAATGACACTGGGGTACAGGATAATGACACTGGGGGTACAGGATAATGACACTGGGGGGACAGGATAATGACGCTGGGGGTACAGGATAATGACACTGGGGGTACAGGATAATGACACTGGGGTACAGGATAATGACACTGGGGGGACAGGATAATGACACTGGGGGTACAGGATAATGACACTGGGGGTACAGGATAATGACACTGGGGGTACAGGATAATGACACTGGGGGGACAGGATAATGACACTGGGGTACAGGATAATGACACTGGGGGTACAGGATAATGACGCTGGGGGTACAGGATAATGACACTGGGGGTACAGGATAATGACACTGGGGGTACAGGATAATGACACTGGGGATACAGGATAATGACACTAGGGGTACAGGATGATGACACTGGGGGGTACAGGATAATGACACTGGGGGGACAGGATAATGACACTGGGGGTACAGGATAATGACACTGGGGGACAGGATAATGACGCTGGGGGTACAGGATAATGACACTGGGGGTACAGGATAATGACACTGGGGTACAGGATAATGACACTGGGGGGACAGGATAATGACACTGGGGGTACAGGATAATGACACTGGGGGTACAGGATAATGACACTGGGGGTACAGGATAATGACACTGGGGGGACAGGATAATGACACTGGGGTACAGGATAATGACACTGGGGGTACAGGATAATGACACTGAGGGGACAGGATAATGACACTGGGGTACAGGATAATGACACTGGACACTGGGGTACAGGATAATGACACTGGGGTACAGGATAATGACACTGGGGGTACAGGATAATGACACTGGGGTACAGGATAATGACACTGGGGTACAGGATAATAACACTGGGGGGACAGGATAATGACACTGGGGGGACAGGATAATGACACTGGGGGGACAGGATAATGACACTGGGGTACAGGATAATGACACTGACACTGGGGTACAGGATAATGACACTGGAGGCACAGGATAATGACACTGGAGGCACAGGATAATGACTCTGGGGGTACAGGATAATGACACTGGGGGTACAGGATAATGACACTGGGGGAACAGGATAATGACACTGTGGGAACAGGATAATGACACTGACACTGGGGTACAGGATAATGATACTGGGGAACAGGATAACGACACTGACACTGGGGTACAGGATAATGACACTGAGGGTACAGGATAATGACACTGACACTGGGGGCACAGGATAATGACACTGGGGGAACAGGATAATGACACTGTGGGAACAGGATAATGACACTGGGGTACAGGATAACGACACTGACACTGGGGTACAGGATAATGACACTGGGGCCGTGGCGTAACTGCAGCGGTCGCTCTCCCAAGCTCCCCACCATGACCGCGATAGCACCAGAAGGGAAGCGGAGGGAGGACTGGAAGTGACAGAAGACACTTCCTGCAGCCGCGCAGCAGTGCCCGCCCCTTCACTGCTCCAGAAGCCGAGAGGCAGAGCAGGTACTCGCGCCAGCGAACACCGCTAAAACAACCCGGCCGGCACCGCTAGCACTCCCCCCCACCTCTCAACCCCCCCCACCCGCTTCTAAACCTGCCGGCACCGATAGTGTCATGTGACTGCGAGCAGCCAATCAGCGATGGGACCGCCCCGGTAACGCCCCCCTCTGACGTCATCACAGGTCCTGTCAGAAGAGATCTGACTTAGAACCGGGGATCGCACAGCGGCAGAAGGCGTCGGAAGGTGATGTATTCATTCTTTTTTATTTTTCATACATTTGCTTTTGTTTAATTTAGATTTCACAGTGTTTATTAATACACTGTGAAGTCTAATGGGGCAGTCACACATGTCACAGAGGGGAGGAGGAAGCAGGATTCTTCCTCCCCTCTGTGACATCACTGCGCTTTCTGGGGGAAAGAAAGCCCAGTGTGTGAAAGCCCCTGCGTATTTTGCTGCGCTTTGTTGCGCGGCCGAAAAACGCGGCAAAAAGCGCGCGCAAAAAAGCGCAGCAAAATACGCAAATGTGTGAACGTAGCCTTAGACTTGTTTTCCTACCAGACGTGTCTATCAGTGTCACAGGAATGTCCAGATCCACAGCGGTGACTAACGATAGAGGAAATGTATCTGCTTTCCTTTATTGCTACAGGATTTCTGTAAATAATAGAATTTTCACAAAGATTGCTTCATACAAATTCATATTAATATGGATTAACATTGCTAAAAATGAAAAGATGCCTTAGTATCTTAGTCTGTGCAAAGTCAGAAAATCAGACAGTAGATTTTTTTTTTTTTACAGCTTCAAAAGGAAAAACGTCTTTTTGGAAGAATTTATTTTGATTCTGACATATTCAACTAATGGTATATTCTTAATCACATATGGTGGGTGGCAGGAATTGGCTCTTAAGATAGAGTTACTGTCAGTTTTGTTCCTATAAGGAAGCACATCTATACAATCATTAGTACCCACTCGAGTGACATCGAGGTAATTCACTTCTTTTTTATTGAAGGTGTGGGTGAATTTTAGTTTGAAGGGGTTAATGTTAATATAGTCAATGAAGACGTTTGCTTCTTCCTCTGCACCCATCCAGATTAATATCAAATCATCTATGTAGTGGCCAAAAATGGATTGTTATTGAAAGTAAACTGTTCTTCAAATATGGCCACCACAATATTTGCTAATGAGGGGGAAATTTCCCCCATGCTCACACCACATTTCTGCAAATAACATTATCATATGAAAAGTAATAATGTGTGAGCAAGAAACTTGTGGCTTGTACAATAAAAGATTGTATTTCATCTGGATAGGTACTGTCACGGTGTGGTGGAAATCCTGGTAAGGGTGACCAGGGAAAACTAGTCTGTCCCTAGACTGGGAACCTGAATAGCCTTGATCCCGAAGGTATCTCTGATGGTGAGAAGGTTCGGGTCTCCACCCTAAGCCCTAACTCCTCACCAGCCCTGCGCTATTCCATATTTGGCCGCTACATAGATGATTTCATATTAATCTGGATAAGTACAGAGGAAGAAGTTATTCATTGACTATATTAACATTAACCCTTCAACCTAAAATTCACCAATACCTTCAATAAAAAAAGAAGTGAACTACCTCAATGCCACTCAAGTGGGAATTATGATTGTATAGATGTGCTTCCTTATAGGAACAAAACTGATAGTAACTCTATCTTAAGACCAATTCCTGTATCTCATCACATGGGATTAAGAATATACCATTAGTTGAATACGTCAGAATTAAACAAATGTTTACAAGAGACAGGTTATAAAAATTAGAACCTGTACAGAGCTATATTGCAGAAAATATGGACACAAAAGTATTACTTCAGGATAAAAATAATAAAATTAATCTGACTAACGCTAAAAACATCACATTTACGACTGAATTTTCTACTCAATGCAAGGATAATGTGAGGATTATAAAAATATATCTGCCTATTCGTAATCATGATAAGACTTTTGTTAATGTCCTAAAAAATACAATTAGATTTGTATCAAAGCGTGCTCCAACCCTGGCAAATGTACCTTCTCCAAGTTTACTATTAAGTGACAGAGACTAAGATAAGCATACGTGGCTGTCGTGCACAGGCTGTGTGGCCATACCAAGTGCATTGCTTGCAGTCATGCTACTAAAGTAAAACTTTCACTTGTAATGTTACAGGGGAGGTATTCACCTTCAAAAACTTTATCAACTGCAACACGCCTGGAGTGATCTATTTGGTGGAATGCATTACATGTAAATTGCAATATACAGGGTGCACCATCTCACCACTGCCATCCCG
Organism: Allobates femoralis; assembly: GCA_033576535.1. Classification (NCBI taxonomy): domain Eukaryota; kingdom Metazoa; phylum Chordata; class Amphibia; order Anura; family Aromobatidae; genus Allobates; species Allobates femoralis. Next base: position 138,482,065 of record JARQOC010000010.1, read on the forward strand.
CTACTCCCCTGTCTCCCCCCTCTGCCAAGCCCTTCATTGGCTCCTCATCTCTCAAAGATCCCGATTTAAAACACTAACCACTTCCTCATCCAAATTTGTAGTAGCTTTAAACAATTTTAGCCATTACGCTATACCTTATATACTTATATCTTATAGTGTGTAGTGTGCAGCGGATTACACATATACAATAATGTTTTTTTCTTGCTAGCACCTGCACTTATAGGTGTGCTCGTCATTTTATTAATATTATTACATTTTTTGACTGCGCACCCTTCATCACCCGATAGCCAGTCCATTTTATCATCTAGTTCATTACCTTGTTTTATCAAGTCTTCAACCACACCCATACACACAGGTTTTAAAATGCACCCAAAAGGCACTTACATCCACATATGCTTTGTTACATCGCAGACAGAGGCATAGGACCCGATAGAATGAGAATACCTTGCCGCTGGTTATCGGGCTTATATGTAATGCACTAAATTAACTAAAATTCTCATTTTTTCCAATATATATCCTTAGCAGTTTCTGCATTTTCCTCATCCAAATATGTACTAGCTTTATACACTTTTAGCCATTACGCTATACCTTTTATACTTATCTCTATACATAATCGCCAGTTTAGCACTTCCGGCCACTGTGCCGCTATGGAGCAAGGGCACCTGCGCTAAACTGCCGATTATGCCTGCCTACCCCGGAAGCGCCGCCATATTACTACACCCATGCCGCGGCCTGGCGGCAGCTTCCTCCAGACTCCCGTCACCGCACACCCCCGCACGCTGCTGCCTCCACCTCTCTCATGCTGACACCGGCACACTCGCTTTCAACCCACCAGTCCCACCGCCCGCCGCTGCCACGGTAAGCGCCTTACAGAAGTGCACAACCCACTCTCATTCACCCTCCAGCCCACCCGCCCCCCGCCGCAGCCAGGGCCACCGCTATTACTGAAGGGGCCGCCGCCACCATCCTGCCCCCGCTGCCGCCCTCCCTCTCATGCCACCGTCGCCCCACTCTCTTTGCAGCCTGCATGCCCGCCGCCCTGCTCTCTCCTACCACCACCCCCCTCCTCAACTTACGTTACACAGCCAGCCACACTCACCCTCATTACCCCCCTAACACTACCCCTGCTCACCCACACTCACCCTACATAGCCTTCCAAACTCACCCACACTGCCCCTCCTCACTCCTCTTCCCCGCACTACCGTTAAAAAAAAACAAAATATGCTCACCTCTCCCCGAGCCCACGCCGTCTCCCGCCATCTTCCTGCAGGCTCCCGGTGTACTCCCGCAGGCTCCCGGTGTCTGCAGAGGTCTTCTACTGCAGTATAGGACCTGCGGTGATGTCACAGTCACGTGACACCAGGTTACTCCATGGTAACTTGCGGTCACGTGACTGTGACATCACCGCAGGTCCTGTACTGCAGTAGAAGACCTCTGCAGACACTGGGAGCCTGCGGGAGCCACCCGCAGGCTCCCAGTACAGTAAAAGCCTCCTCCAGCCTTAACAGCCTCCTCTGCCTCACAGCATCCTCCAGTCCTCACACCCTCCTCCATCCTCACAGCCTCCTCCAGCCTCACACCCTCCTCCAGCCTCACAGTCTCCTCCAGCCTCACAGCCTCCTCCAGCCTCACAGCCCTCCTCCAGCCTCACAGCCTCCTCCAGCCTCACAGCCTCCTCCAGCCTCACAGCCTCCTCTATCCCCACAGCCTCCACAGCCCTCCTCCAGCCTCACAGCCTCCTCCAGCCTCACAGCCTCCCCATCCTCACAGCCTCCCCATCCTCACAGCCTCCTCCAGCCTCACTGCCTCACAGCCTCCTCCATCCTCACAGCCTCCTCCATCCTCACGCTCCTCCCCTCACAGCCTCCTCCAGCCTCACAGCCTCCCCATCCTCACAGCCTCCTCCAGCCTCACAGCCTCCTCCAGCCTCCATCCTCCACAGCCTCTCCACCTCACAGCCTCCTCCAGCCTCACAGCCTCCTCCAGCCTCACAGCCTCCTCCAGCCTCACAGCCTCCCCGTCCTCACAGCCTCCTCCAGCCTCACAGCCTCCCGTCCCACAGCCTCCTCCAGCCTCACAGCCTCCTCCATCCTCACAGCCTCCTCCATCCTCACACCCGCCTTCATCCTCACAGCCTCCTCCATCCTCACAGCCTCCTCCATCCTCACAGCCTCCTCCAGCCTCACAGCCTCTTCCAGCCTCACACCCTCCCCATCCTCACAGCCTCCCCATCCTCACAGCCTCTTCCAGTCTCACAGCCTTTTCCAGCCTCACACCCTCCTCCAGCCTCACAGCCTCCTCCAGCCTCACAGCCTCCCCATCCTCACAGCCTCCTCCAGCCTCACAGCCTCCCCATCCTCACAGCCTCCCCATCCTCACAGCCTCTTCCAGCCTCACAGCCTCTTCCAGCCTCACACCCTCCTCCAGCCTCACAGCCTCCTCCAGCCTCACAGCCTCCCCATCCTCACAGCCTCCTCCAGCCTCACAGCCTCCTCCAGCCTCACAGCCTCCTCCAGCCTCACAGCCTCCCCATCCTCACAGCGTCCTCCAGCCTCACAGCCTCCTCCAGCCTCACAGCCTCCTCCAGCCTCATAGCCTCCTCCAGCCTCACATCCTCACAGCCTCCTCCAGCCTCACAGCCTCCTCCAGCCTCACACCCTCCTCCAGCCTCACAGCCTCCTCCAGCCTCACAGCCTCACTGCCTCCTCCATCCTCACTGCCTCCTCCATCCTCACAGCCTCCTCCATCCTCACAGCCGCCTTCATCCTCACAGCCTCCTCCATCCTCACAGCCTCCTCCATCTTCACAGCCTCCCTATCTTCACAGCCTCTTCCATGCTCACAGCCTCCTCCAGCCTCACAGCCTCCCCATCCTCACAGCCTCCTCCAGCCTCACAGCCTCCTCCAGCCTCACGGCCTCCTCCATCTTCACAGCCTCCTCCATCCTCACAGCCTCCTCCATCTTCACAGCCTCCTCCATCTTCACAGCCTCCCTATCCTCGCAGCCTCCTCCAGCCTCACATCCTCCTCCATCCTCACAGCCTCCTCCATCCTCACAGCCTCCTCCATTTTCACAGCCTCCTCCATCTTCACAGCCTCCTCTATCTTCACAGCCTCCCCATCCTCACAGCCGCCTCCATCCTCACAGCCGCCTCCATCCTCACAGCCACCTCCATCCTCACAGCCGCCTCCATCCTCACAGCCTCCTTCATCTTCACAGCCTCCCTATCTTCACAGCCTCTTCCATGCTCATAGCCTCCTCCATCCTCACAGCCTCCTCCATCCTCACAGCCTCCTCCATCCTCAGCCGCACTAACTGACACCGCTGCCATCCTGCCAACCATTGGCCCCGCTTCATCGCCCCGCTTCATCGCCACCGCCCTCACGCCCTCCGCGAGGTCCACACTGCCCGGATGCCGCCGGTGCCTTCCGCCCCTCGCCGCTCTCTCACCGCTGGGGCCTCAATGTCGCCATGCTGGTGGAGTAGCGGTCTACGGGCTGTGGCCGGGTGCCGGGAGCCAGTGACGTCGTCCTGTGGGCGGCAACAGCCAATGGGAATGAGCGGACCGTGTCAGCCTGCAAAGACTGACACGCCCCGCACACTCCCATTGCCCGCCCCCGCCGCACCTGTAAGCGGATTGGGCGCTGTGCTGTACACACAGGACGCCCATCCCATTGCCCATGACTTGGCGTCCTAGACCAATCGGATGCCTGTCCTGTCTGTACCACACACCGCCAAATCCGCTCCTTCCCCTCAGGTCACATGTGTGACCTGAGGGCAGGGACTGATCCCTCTCTGCATCACCCAACCCGCCGCAGAGGACAATGCTGTGTGACTGGGGCTGCGATCAGCCCCAGCTCGCAGCCACGTCCTACCACCGAGCGGTGATGTCGCCGCTCCAGCCGCATCTCTCCTCACCCCTCCAGCCGGACCTCCCATCACCCCTCCAGCTGAACCTCTCCTCACCCCTCCAGCTGCACCTCTCCTCACCACTCCAGCCTCTGCTCTCCTCACCCCTCCAGCCTCTGCTCCCCTCACCCCTCCAGCCTCCCACCACATCATACTCTGCTATCCACAGAGCCCCCTCTATACTCTGATACCCACAGAGCCGCCTGTATAATCTGCTACCCACAAACCCGCCTGTATACTCTGCTACCCACAGAGCCCCATGTATACTCTGCTAGCCACTCACCTGCCTGTATACACACAATTAATTTCACCGCGCTCCCGATGCAATTGCATCGGGCCTTTTCACTAGTATCTTATAATGTGTAGTGTGCAGCGGATTACACATATACCAAAACTCTAGCCATGACTTACAAAGCCATCCACAATCTGTCCCCTCCATACATCTCTGACATGGTCTCCCTCACACAACCTGTGATCTTCCCAAGAACTCCTTCTCTATTCCCCTCTCATCTCCAATTCTCACAACCGCCTACAAGATTTCTCCCATGCATCCGCTGTACTCTGGAACTCTCTGCCCCAACACATCAGACGCTCACCTACCCTGGGAACCTTCAAAAGAAAACTGGAAACCCACCTCTTCCGTCAAGTTTACAACCTGCAATGAGACCCTGTTCACCACACCGCCACACAATAGGCACTACCCCCTCATACTATATCCCCACCCGTCCCTCTTAGACTGTGAGCCCTCACGGACAGAGTCCTCTCCCCTCCTGTACCTGTATGACTTGATTGTCCGTATTGATTGTACTTGTCCTTGTCTGCCCTTTCCATATGTCAAGCACCATGGAATCAAATGGTGCTATATAAATAAAGAAATAATAATAATAATAATAATGAGATGCTTCTAATTTAAGATTTATGAGTATAGAGAACGTTTTCAAGCACATAAGAGGTAATCTTATTAAAAGAAAGGTTCTTAACCGCAAATCCTACTGGATCTAAAAACTTGATACCAGATCACCTAATGGGTTAAATGAGAAACAGGATTTAATTCTGCAATACCTAAATATTATTTTTTTCAGTATTTTTTTACATCTATAATGTGTTTCTTTCCTAAATGCAATTAGCAAGATTACCCATATGAGAAGTAAAAACCTCTGATTTCTCCTGGTAATCCTTATTACCCCTCAGGAAAATACATGTGAGGGCCACGTCACACACACAGATATCTGTGCAGATATTGTTCGCAGATCTCTGGTTGCAGTGAAATCATGGACACATTGCTCCATTTTGTTGCTGTGTACAAATGAACAATGTGTCCATGATTTCACTGCAACCAGAGATCTACGAACAATATCTGCACAGATATCTGTGTGTGTGACGTGGCCCTAACATGCACACAGATACTCCAATAAATATCAAGCAAAAGGAGATAAAAAAAACAGAGTATTATGCAGATAAAGTTGATTTTATTACAATATAATTCAAGTGACAGTGGCAGTCAGATACAAAGTTTTGAACAGAGGGGTGTTATAAATCCAAGTTGTAATATCCCACACAGGGGAAGTTTTTTATGGGTACAATACAAAAATCTTTGTATAATCTCTAGACATGTGTCAATCTTATCCTTGCATACACTGCTATGTCACAGACTTTTAAGATCATACATGCTAGATTGTATATACCGATCAGGGCACGTAGGGTACATTTACTTGGATCCAATGCCTAACAAAAAGTGCTAGTGCAAATGTAAACCATCATACAAGTATACATGCATAAATATACATTTATAAGGCAACGATCCCAAGGTTGCAGCAAATCCTTCAGCCTGTCACTTCTAAATTATATATGGCATATCCATACTTATAGATTCTCAGAACACAGCTCAAACAAGAGTAAAGGAAGCTGCCCCCAGATTCCCCAACATATGTTTTGCTTTTATTTTGGCCCTATTGCGTCTTCGGGAGAGGGAGGAAAGAAATGAGATACCACACTGTTGCCCAGAAAACCGTGGTTTAAAACGCCGACCGATTAGCCGGACTTCTCAAATCCTGTGTGCACACATGCGCAATACACCGCTGCTTTCTCACCACTCACTGTGGCCTAAGTCCTTATGCGCATGCGCTGGCTCCGGACACGCCACCAGGGTACCCGTGCATGCGCAAAGTAAACAGGGTGGGAGTAATAACCACGGGCACATACTGGCTGATTGTACATTAAAATAACAATCAAAACCACATATTGCATAATTCTCTAGTAAGAATCCCATAATGTAAGCGTCCTCGACATGGCCAAAGTGTATTATAAGGAATTTACCAGCATTTAAAGCAGCAGTGCAAAATTAAGTCATATCATGTTCTAATAGGAAAGTCCAATCCAAGAACAGTGCAGGCTTCAAAAGTACAAAACAAGGTGAAGGTGAAGTTTAAAACTCTCCATATAGTGCAGCCTCATATCTCTCTATATAGTGCAGCCTCATAACTCTCCATATAGTATAATGCAACCCTCCTCCTCCTCCAATAATTCTCTGGCCACCATACACTCACTTATTTAGAAAATAAAATATGTACTTACCTCTCCCAGTTCCCCTGATGCTCTGATCTCCTTGCAAGAACTGAAGGGAAGACTCAGTAGAAGCCGGCAGTGCTGGTGTGTGTTCCACTGTGGAATGCATAAAGCAGGAAGTACCAGCCTGCTAAATGTGTTCCACAGTGAAACACATAACGAAATCCAGCTGGTAAGAGGAAGCGAGGGCTGGGTGGGGGTGGCAGCAGTTAGGAAGCAGGAGTCTCCCATCCCTGACACACTGGCCTTAAAGCGGCGTGTGCTGCCGCACAGTTACTTGGATTTGTAGGCTTGTCAGAAGAGGTGGGTGTTCAGGTTCCTTTTGAGGGTTTCCATGGTAGGCCAGAGTCTTATGTGTTGGGGTAGAGTTATCCAGAGTATTGGGAAGCATAGGAAAAATCTTTAATGAAATTGTGGGAAGAGGAGATAGGATGAGAACAAAGAAAAAAGATTGTGTGAGGATCACTGCTGCACGAAGGTAAGTACTGGGAGACCATGTTACAGATGTACGGAGGAGATAGATTGTGGATGGCTTTGTATGTCATGGTTTGTTTTGAACTAAAGTCTGTGGGCAATGGGAAGCCAGCAAAGGGCTTGGCAGAGAGGAGAGACCAGGGAATAGCAGAGTTTAGGACAACTTGTAGGGGTGCAAAAGTGTTAGAATGGAGTCCAGAGAGCAGGAGGTTGCAGTAGTCGAGGCAGGAAATGATGAGGGCATGCACAAATGTTTTTGCAGAATCATAATTAAGTAATGTACGGATCCAGAAAATATTTTGGAGTTGGGTCAGCAGGAGGAGAGGGCTTGGATATTTGGCTTGAAGGAGAGGGCAGAGTCAAGGAATACTCCGAGGCACTGAGCAAGCGGGGCTGGGGCCAGTGAGCAGCCATTAATTCATGGATAGGTTTGGAGAGGGGTTTGAGATGGAGAAAAGAGGATGAATTCTATTTTATCCATGTTAAGTTTTAGAAATCGAGCAGAGAAAGAGGATTAAATAGGCCTGTTCCATAGTTTTTCTGCTTCCAAGAAGCCCGAGAAGTGCGTTAAGAGGGTTACAAGTGGGAAGTCTAGTGCCACCTATTGAAAGTAGAAATCCTAAAAGTCAATATTGACCCTTTAGAGGACCTTGTCACATGACAGTATAAGAAATTAAACCAGAGACTCTATTTATAAAGACGTGTTTCAGGATGTTTACTCTTCATCAGTACAAAACAGGAGATCTGAGCTGATTGGGTTAGAGGCCTCTGAAAAGAGTCTAAGGGTATGTGCCCACAGGAAGGTTTAGTGGCGTTCAAACCGTCAGTAAACCGCTGGAAATTATCAGTTCTGAGCTCTGAAGTCTCCAGCTGTTTTCCGGCGGTTTTCCGGCGGTTTTTTTCAGCGTGTGCACAGCGGTTTATAGTCGTTTTTCCCAGTGGTTTTTCCGGCGGTTTTCTATGGAGGATTTTGTTCATGGAACCGATCAAAAACCGCTGAGAAGAATTGACATGCTGTATGCTGCTAAACCGCTGGGAAACCGCTCAACCGCTGGCGGATCCGCTCACATAAACCGACTATGTGTGCACAGCGGTTTCTAAATTACATAGGGTTACTTGTAAGTCCTAACACTGCTTAGGATTTACATAAATTTAAATAAAACCTATGCTAAACCGCCGGCGGTTTTCGCTGCTAAAGCGACGTTAAACCTTCCTGTGAGCACATACCCTAAGGGGTAAAATTTCTCCTTGTAAAGAGTGTCAAGCTGGAATAGGGAGACTTATAGGCAATGTATTGCTGCCCAGCTAAACCAGTTCACTTTCTTTGCACTGATGAGGAGCAAACACTCTGATACACGAGTCTAGAAATAGAGTTGCCAGTTTGGCTTCCTATCCTAAGGGGTACTTCACTTTTCTCCTCTAATAAAAAAAAAGGCAGCTCTCTCCTATGAGGTGTTTACAATTAGGAAGGCTGATGGACAGGTCTGGTCACCTATTCCTCCACCAACAGCCATTGTGTAATGATGGTCAGTTTGTGACACAAGCTGCATTAACAAGGAAAAGTGGCCGACCCTGGTAATTGATGTAGAATGACATAATCCCATCAGACGCCATCATTCCTGATCTGAGTGTGTCAAAAGTTCTCACGAATGTCAGAGGTCGCCATCTGCTTGTACTCTGAGGCTCTCATGTCTTTCTGAAATATGAATTGACCTCTGTATGTTAAAATTGTGATCTGTGAAATGTGAGTTCTGTATGTGAATATTGTGATCTGGGCTGCAAATATGCTATTAAATAAAATGGAGTCTTATTGTATCAGGTGATACAACAAGAGTATAGTAATATATGACAGAATGGTTAATAAACATATACATTCAGCCATACAGTATGAGACAATACATATTCTATCTTACATTTATACTTAAACAAGCTGAACTAGAACAAGATGCAGGTGAAGGATTCAACACGTCCATTCATCTGAGGCTAAGATGAAAATGGTTTCTGTCTCTGAAGTAACACAATGCATTCTGGGAAACTTTTCATAATACCTATCAAATGGACTAATCGGATACATGAAATTGTCAGCAGGGAGTTCTGTTACTAGATCATGGAAAGCTGCAATCCATTAATTACAGAAAATCAAGGTATATTATAAGCAGAAGAAACAAACAGTGTAGTATTAATTACTTAAAGACATCAATAGGCTTATTTTCAGAGCAGGTGAAATATCAGCTGGGACAGAGGACAGAATACTCCCCACTTGGCATCAACTGACATCACTATTATGTTTATTGGATGAGAACAACAAAATGAGTTCTCCTACGTTTCTGAGGAGCAATTTGAGCTCACATTGTTTCCCTAATTTAAGGTCTATTTTCCATGCAATCCCATCTTTGCTGGAGAACGTTTTGGTGATGAGACCTAATGGCCATTCGTCTCTCCGAAATTAGCAGTCTTTTATCAATACTACATCACCAGGTTGGAGGTTAGGCTTGTTCGTTTGCCATTTTCTCCTCTGCTGTAGAGTAGGAATATTCAGTTTTTTCCATTTGTCTTAGAAAGCGTTAAAAAGACTATGAACTTGACTCCATCAGTTTCTGTAACAGCCTTTAGTATTAAATTCTCCATTGACTTGGAAAGTAAAGATATCCTCTTTTATGTCCCAGAGTAGGTCAAGGCTCCGTTGCATTGGTGGGAAGTCTATGCCGAGATCTAAATTTTTCAAGTCACTTGAATGCTCTTCAGGAGACACAGCTTTCTTAAATTTCTTGATGTTAGAAGCTATCTTGTGTCACCTCAGATTGGATACAGTGAGCATATGTTGGGTTCCTTTAAGAAGATTAACTGCAGCCTCATGTGTGGGCGTTAATTTCAAAAAGTAGCCCACAAAGAAATCCTTCTCTACAAAGAGACTGACGTTTGTTCCATACTTTGCTTCAAACTCTTGAGCTGCGCATCTCAGGCCATAGATGGCCACTCCAGGAGAAGCACTATAGTTATTACTGTGTAAGTGGGTTAAGAACTGGCTTAGTGATAGGAAACAAAGGGTGGTTATTATTGGAACACATTCAGAATGGGTCACAGTTAACAGTGGGGTACCACATGGGTCAGTATTGGGCCCGCTTCTTTCTAACATATTAATGAACTTGTAGGGGGCATACAGAGTAGAATATCAATATTTGCAGATGACACTAAACTCTGCAGGGTAATCAATACAGAGGAGGACACTTTTATATTACAGGAGGATTTATGTAAACTAGAAGCTTGGGGTGATAAATGGCAAATGAGCTTTAATGGGGATAAATGTAAGGTCATGCACTTGGGCAGAGGAAATATAAGGTATAATTATGTTCTTAAGTGTAAAACACTGGGCAAAACTGTCACTGAAAAAGACCTGGGTGTATGAATAGACAACAAACTCACATTTAGTGGCCAGTGTCAGGCAGCTGCTGCAAAGTCACATAAAATAATGGGATGCATTAAAAGAGGCATAGATGCTCATGAGGAGAACATAATTTTACCTCTATACAAGTCACTAGTGCGCCCACACTTAGAATACTGTGTACAATTCTGGTCTCCGGTGTATAAGAAAGACATAGCTGAACTAGTGATAAAAAAGAGGGGAGGGGACAAGAGGCGCAATAGTGCCCCTATCACTAGACACTACAATTACGGCGGTGAAAAAGGCAATCCACTCTCCTACTTCAGTTGTGTGACCCACAACTGGTTGAAAAGCATGTAGGATAATATCCTGATGGCTGCTGCTGGACCTCCACCGACTCCACGCACGTGGGGTTAAACCAGGAAATTCAGGAAGGGAAGGTGTGCTACGGTCCGCGCTGCCAGAATCATCAATGAAGACCCAAGGTGAAGTTGTGATCCAAAACTTCTTTATTCTCCTCCTACGCGTTTCAGTGCCCAACCGGCACCTTCATCAGGGATCCCTGATGAAGGTGCCGGGTGGGCACTGAAACGCGTAGGAGGAGAATAAAGAAGTTTTGGATCATAACTTCGCCTTGGGTCTTCATTGATGATTCTGGCAGCGCGGACTGTAGCACACCTTCCCTTCCTGAATTTCATAGCTGAACTAGAACGGGTGCAGGGAAGAGCAACCAAGGTTATTAGAGGACTGAGGGGTCTGCAATACCAAGACAGGTTATTAGAGGACTGAGAGGTCTGCAATACCAAGACAGGTTATTAGAGGACTGAGGGGTCTGCAATACCAAGACAGGTTATTAGAGGACTGAGGGGTCTGCAATACCAAGACAGGTTATTAGAGGACTGAGGGGTCTGCAATACCAAGACAGGTTATTAGAGGACTGAGGGGTCTGCAATACCAAGACAGGTTATTAGAGGACTGAGGGGTCTGCAATACCAGGACAGGTTATTAGAGGACTGAGGGGTCTGCAATACCAAGACAGGTTATTAAAGGACTGAGGGGTCTGCAATACCAGGACAGGTTATTAGAGCACTGAGGGGTCTGCAATACCAAGACAGGTTATTAGAGGACTGAGGGGTCTGCAATACCAGGACAGGTTATTAGAGGACTGAGGGGTCTGCAATACCAAGACAGGTTATTAAAGGACTGAGGGGTCTGCAATACCAGGACAGGTTATTAGAGGACTGAGGGGTCTGCAATACCAAGACAGGTTATTAGAGGACTGAGGGGTCTGCAATACCAAGACAGGTTATTAGAGGACTGAGAGGTCTGCAATACCAAGACAGGTTATTAGAGGACTGAGGGGTCTGCAATACCAAGACAGGTTATTAGAGGACTGAGGGGTCTGCAATACCAAGACAGGTTATTAGAGGACTGAGGGGTCTGCAATACCAAGACAGGTTATTAGAGGACTGAGGGGTCTGCAATACCAAGACAGGTTATTAGAGGACTGAGGGGTCTGCAATACCAGGACAGGTTATTAGAGGACTGAGGGGTCTGCAATACCAAGACAGGTTATTAAAGGACTGAGGGGTCTGCAATACCAGGACAGGTTATTAGAGGACTGAGGGGTCTGCAATACCAAGACAGGTTATTAGAGCACTGAGGGGTCTGCAATACCAGGACAGGTTATTAGAGGACTGAGGGGTCTGCAATACCAAGACAGGTTATTAAAGGACTGAGGGGTCTGCAATACCAGGACAGGTTATTAGAGGACTGAGGGTCTGCAATACCAAGACAGGTTATTAGAGGACTGAGGGTCTGCAATACCAAGACAGGTTATTAAAGGACTGAGGGGTCTGCAATACCAGGACAGGTTATTAGAGGACTGAGGGGTCTGCAATACCAAGACAGGTTATTAGAGGACTGAGCGGTCTGCAATACCAAGACAGGTTATTAGAGGACTGAGGTGTCTGCAATACCAAGTCATGTTATTAGAGGACTGAGGGTCTGTAATACCAAGACAGGTTATTAGAGGACTGAAGGGTCTGCAATACCAAGACAGGTTATTAGAGGACTGAGGGGTCTGCAATACCAAGACAGGTTATTAGAGGACTGAGGGGTCTGCAATACCAATACATGTTATTAGAGGACTGAGGGGTCTGCAATACCAAGTCATGTTATTAGAGGACTGAGGGGTCTGTAATACCAAGACAGGTTATTAGAGGACTGAAGGGTCTGCAATACCAAGACAGGTTATTAGAGGACTGAGCGGTCTGCAATACCAAGACAGGTTATTAAACTTGGGGTTATTTAGTTTGGAGAAATGAAGGCTTAGGGGTGATCTTATAATAATGTATAAATATATGAGGGGACAGTACAGAGAACTTTCTAATGATCTTTTTACTCTTAGGCCTGAGACGGGGACAAGGGGGCATCCTCTACGTCTGGAGGAAAGAAGGTTTAATCATAATCACAGACGTGGATTCTTTACTGTAAGAGCAGTGAGACTATGGAGCTCTCTCCACATGATGGTAATGAGGGAGTCACTACTAACATTTAAGAAGGGCCTGGATGCCTTTCTTGAAAACTATAATATTACCAGTTATATATACTAGATTCTTTGATAGGGCGTTGATCCAGGGAACTAGTCTGATTGCCATATCTGGAGTCAGGAAGGAATTTTTTCCCCCAATGTGGAGCTTAGTGTTGCCATATGGGTTTTTTTTTGCCTCGTCTGGATCAACATGTTAGGCTATGGGGTGAACTAGATGGACTTAAAGTTCTACTTCAACCTTAAAAACTATGTTACTATGTTACTGAAGATATGTACTTTCAAATGGCACTCAGTAGTGTCCTTTGAAGGATCATTATCCTTGTACCACAGGATACTCAAGACATTCCTATGTTCTTCTTTAACGAGAAGGCAATAGGAGTCTTTATGGAACTAGAGAAGCACTCCTAAGAAATACCTGCCTGATAACAGAACATCATTCAATGAACCATCTTCAAACTTAGCACCTGAGTCAAACATCACCCTGATTTGGCTTCTTTGGGTGATACAATGCAAACAGAGGCAGGTACTGACATTCTTCAGAGTCATGAAGTGTAGGTGCTAACTCTGCATCACCGTTCTTGAATATCTTCTCCATGAAGACAAACACCGAGAAGAAAAGAAAAGAATCAAAGCTTCAATTTATACAGTAAGGTGCTGATTTATTTCATACACCGTAAAAAAGCTCAGAGGAGGAGGCAGGGCTACCGTAGGTGAACGATGTCACCATGGATGCATACAGCTGGGATAACTGTTACAGTTTACAGAGTCATAAAGATTTGTCACGTACAGATAAATAGCAATGATACAGAGATAAGCACAAAAAACAATGCGTACAAAGGATAGAACAAGGATATTTGGACCGAATGTAACCATACAATATAGTCCAGAGTACTGAATAATCTCAAACCATTATATTACAGAGTATTTGATCAGAAACAATGTCCTAAATCCAAAAACTATTTGCTCTTTCTCTTTTTGCTGCTGCTCCTGTCAGGAGATATCTCTCCCAACCCTGGAATACCCTCAACCTACTTTAACTCCTCCCCCACGTCCATAGAAACCCCACTAACCTTATTACCATTACCTGAACACCTTCATCTCCCGCTTTTAATTGCGCTCTCTGGAATTCACATTCTGTATGCAACAAGCTTCCCTTAATCCACAATTACTTTCTCACTAACTATCAATCTGCTGGCCCTCACTGAAACCTGGATCCAGGATTCAGACACTGCTTCCCTTGCTGCTATTTCTCATGGCGGCCTATATTTCTCCCATTCCCTAAGACCTGGGAACAGACATGGTGGTGGAGTTGGCTTACTCATGTCCCCACAATGTACTTTAAAAGTAATCCACCCAGCTCCATCACTATCATTCCCTTCTTTTGAGGTCCACACTATTAGACTGTTCTACCCCTCACCCTCAGAGTAGCAGTGGTATACTGCGCCACCCAGTTCCTCGACCATTTTTCCGCATGGCTAACACACTTCATGTAACAGAATTACCAACCCTTATTCTGGAAGACTTTAACATCCCCATGAACAGCCCCATCTCCTCATCTGCATCTCAGCTCCTATCTCTAACCACGGTTCTTGGCCTCTCACAGCTCTTAACCTCTGAGACATACAAAGGTGGTAACACCCTTGACCTGATCTATAAGAGAAAATTACTGAGGGCACAGCTGAAATAGTACATTAGAATCTGTCCCAAATATGTGTAAAGAGACATACATAAATAAGAAGAAAACCACATAATTAAGTAGGGATGATCACTTTGAACATAATGTAAAATAATTATACTTTATTACAAACAAATTTCAAAGCACAGCCAAAAACAACAACACAATACAGGTTAAAAACAATTTAAAAAGTGTATTAACTGAACCAGTAATAAAGTGTAATTATTTTACATTATGTTCATGATGATCATCCCTACTTACTTATGTGGCTTACTTCTTGTTTATGCATGACCCTTGACCTGATCTTTGTCCGGCTCTGCTCAACCTCCTCCTTAGATAATTCACCTCTTCCCCTTTCTGACCACAACATATCTCTCCTTCACGCTCATAAATCCTCGCCCACCCCAGCGCACTCCTACCTATCACACATTCTTAAAATCTTCAAGCCATTAACCCTCATGCACTGACAGACTCTCTACACTTATCAATGTCCACAATCTCCTCACTCACCTGTCCCGATCTGGCTATGAATCACTACAATGACCCTCTCTGAAGCTCCCTGGACCAAGTAGCCCCCTTACCCTCAGAACCTCCAAACAGAGTAAAACAGCCCTGGCTCACATCACAAACTCGATTCCTCCAGCGATGCTCCAGGAGTGCTGAACGTCTATGTTGGAAAACTCGCTTACCAGAAAACTTCATAAATTTATGCTGAGAACTTACAACTCTGCCCATCACCTTGCCAAACAGACCTACTTCACCACTATCAAACAATCCAAAAAGAGTCTTTGACACCTTTCACTCTCTCCTCAATCCTAAAGTGCAGGCCCCGATCACTGACCTCTGTTCTGATGATCTGGCCTCTTACTTCACTAATAGAATAATATAATATTAATATTTATTCATTTATAAAGCGCTATTAATTCCATAGCACTTTACATACATCACAGTAATGCTGTCCCTACTGGGGCTCACAATCTAAATATCCTATCAGTACGTCTTTGCAATGTGGAAGGAAACTGGACTGCCTGACAAACCATCTAGAACAAAGACTCATAAATAGTATGGTCAGTGGACCAATTCTTACCCAGACTGCCCGCAGCCGTTTGACAGGGTGCACCGTGCAGAGAGAAACCCGGGTGGGTTGACCCCAATGACGTTTCGTGGCCTGGAATGCCCTATGGCCACTTCATCAGGGGGATTAGAAGGCTCTTACAGATGCTCCCCATTAAATAGACGACCTAATCACCGCGTCCTTCCAAAATCAAAAGTGACGCATAAGACCCAGTCACATGACCGGAAGTGATGTGGCAGACCAGATCCATGCCAGATCCATGCCGGAAATGATGTGAAACACGTCACCGGTCATGTGTCACATGAACGGAAGTGATGCGCCCATCAGTGTAGCTGTCACTACACTGCCCCCAGTCCTCACCACACTGATTGTATGCAGAGCGGATGCGAGGGACTTGTCACCATGGCGACCATCCGCACACAGCGGTGGTAATAGGTGCCAGAAGGAGGGCAAGAGCAACAGCACTGCCTGAAGGGCGCAGCACCACCTGGACTTGGGGCCATACATATAAGTATCCACTTCAGGTGACCCAGACATAATTAGGGTATATCTATAATGACTACAACAATTGAACAATATTTCTTCCACGTCCGCAGTCTTCCACCAGAGGGATTCATGATTGCAATCCACTTATCATGATCCCAGCAGAGAACAAGCAGAGCCTGTAAACACCACAATAAAAAAACCCATAAAATCATGCCAGTAAAAGTGGGTCAGACAGATCTGACACATGATGTATCAAGGGTACTAAGTACTCGGGAATCAAGCGATGGCTAAAGGAAGGGGGCAAAACTCAGATGTTCATTTAGACCCTGTGGTGACATAGTGTCTAAAGACACTATCCACCGCGTATCAGACTGCGCAAGCAATTTTCTGACATCACAACCGTGTATTCCACCATGAATTACATCTATCCCTCTTACCATTAGGGATTATGGGTCTACTTTGTGGTATTGCAGAAAATGCCGCTGCAGTGTTTTTAGGGTGGTCTTGTCCTCCTCTGCGGGCACTGCTAGAATGTCCCTCACATGCTCCCTCACCCTCCTCCTAAGCTCCCTACATGTAATGCTGACATATATTCCGGGCAGGCACATGTGGCATAGTAAACCACATTGCTCGTCCCACAGGATATATACTGCCGGATGTCAAATGTGTGTTGTCTATCAGAGGAGGTGATGGTCACAATGCGCTGGACATTTGCGCAGGCAACACAGTGGCCATAAGGGAATCACCCTTTCAGAGGGCCTCTGGAGCCGAAGGGGTTTGGTGGCTTTGGGGAGTAGTTACTACGGACTAGCATGTCTTTCAAATTTTTAGCCCGCCTAGCAGTAAGTAAGGGTCATTCTGATAACAAGTCTCTCAAAACAGGGTATGACTAGGACCGTCCAATGTCTACTCAAAACACTCTGCAACAAAGTCCACTGCTGATTAAAAGTAGATATAAAGCGGGTAGGTTGAATGCCAGCCGCCTCCACCTCCAGTCTACTATAGAGGAGTTTGTCACAGGATTTAAGTTTGGCCTTGAGATAAGCCATCTTAATCGACCTATAACTATATCTTTTAGGTTGGCTGCCTGTCTCTCAAATGCCTCCTCGAATGAGCAGATACGCCTCATCTGAACTGGCCAGTGGGGACCGCACGAATGGTGGACACAGTATGGGCCAAGCTTCCATGGAGTAAGGAATTGACTGAAGTTGACTACCTGAATACATCTGTATGGTACGGTTCGCATCCACCTCAATACAGACATTCAGGAAGTCAATTTGTCTAATTTCGTATTTATACGTTAAACCTATATTGACCGTGTTCTCCACAAGTCGGCCCATAAAGGAATCGAGCTGCTCCACTGTGCCCCCCCCCCCACAACATGAAGAGGTCATCTATGTACCTCAGCCAGCACAGCACATGGGCGTTGGCCGGACCTGCCCCATCACACATCAAATCCCTCTCCCAGTGCCCCAGGAAGAGGTTCGCGTATGAGGGGGCACAAGCCCCGCCCATAGCAGTGCCACGAATCAGTAAGTAGTAATTATTCTTCAAAACAAAGAAGATGTGAGTTAAGACAAATTGGAGCAGCACGAGGATCAACTCACACAAGGCGCTGTCTCGCTCACTGGCCTGCAAGAAGAAACGTGCCGCCTCCAGACGATCTTCATGACACATGCACGTGTAGAGGGACTCGACATCTGCTGGGACCCACGACATTCCATCTTCCGCAGAAATTCCGTCAATCCGCCTCAGAACATCCGTTGTGTCATGGGCATAGGATGATAGTGTCTCAACCAAGGGTTGTAAATAATTATCGAGATCCAAGATGGCCGCGGGTGAAGGAGGCTGCACATTCTAGCTCTCCCACAAAAACATCTCCATCCGTGCCATCCACCCTCGTGAGGGACCCCAAAAAGCCCAGAAGACACCCCTGACTGTGTCTGAGACCCCTCTACACAGGACCTAGACACTATTCCTCCGTCTGCACCAGCCCCTGCTGCGGAGAAGAACCCTCAGGCCACAGCACGCGGCTCCCAGGAAGGAGAGATAGGCCGGACCGAATCTGCTGCAAAAGATCACAAAGGAAGCGGAGATAGAGACGGTTTACCCCTGCTAAAGATCCCCGCGACCGGTCCACACCTGATCTGCGGAGAGAGCTGAGGTGAGACGGTGCATCACGGCTGCAGGAGAAGCCCGATGACGCGAGGCTCCAGGGAGCGGAAACGGCGGTAAGAGAGACACTGAGGCGGGCGGCCGGGGAACAGTGCAGCTGCTGACAGCCTGCGATCCCCCAGAGACCCAGCACGCGAGGTAACAGAGTTGAGTGACCGGGTGTGTGTGTGGAGAGATCGGTCCCGCAGGAGCCTCCTTAGAGAGCCCAGACAGAACCAGGGGCACACTAAACCCCGCGGCCCCGGCACCTGTTACCAGCCTAGTGCTACAAGCCGGAGCTCCTAACGAATAACGCCATAAGGCCCTCAGGAGCAGAAGTAGATAAAGATAAGGGGCACCATCTTCTAACTTTATACCATCTAAACCGGTTGCACACAGGGTCACAGGGGACTACACTAAGTCTGCAGGACGGACAGTTAAAGAAAAAACCCTCCCTGACCGGTGCCTGGGCTAACTAAACTGGTAAACCAGATCCCTCAAATCACGAGACTGGTATATAACAGCAAGATACCAGTAGATCTCCACAACAGTTAACAGATCTATCTACTAATTCTCTAACATAACAGCTCCACATTAACATGCTGCAGTAATCCCCACCAGCCAGCAGGGGGAGCTCCGTAACCAAATCATCCAACCAGCACTAAAAATTAACTCAATACTAATATGGGGAAAACTGGAACGAAAACCCCTAAAGGATCCCTGAAACTTGCTAAAGCAGTCACGCAAGCTGACGTAGACAAATTCTTAAAGAAACAAGCTACATTGACTGACTCAGACGTGCCCTCTAAGTCAAATGACCCAAATCTGATGGACGACTCAGACACAGACATGGATAGCGACTCTGAAAGTATGACTACTGACAAAGACACACAAGTTACTCGCTCATTCATAGCAAGAATCCTCTCACAGAAATTAGATCCAATAAGTAAGGAACTTGCAGAAATAAAACGCGACCTCACTCAACAAGGACAAAGGCTGGATACGGCAGAAAACACACAGACGACCATAATACAACAGTCTAATGCTATGCTGGAATGCCTACAACAACATGAGAACATCCTCCACGCTGCACACCTATCCTTGGAAGATCACGAGAACCGGGAGAGACGCAACAATATTAGAATACGGGGCATGCCGGAGTCTGTGGCGCTGGAAACGCTCACTAAAGCGGCCATTGAAATATTCAAAGACATACTGGACCAAGACAATCCGGAAAATATTGAACTGATAAGAGTACACAGAGCCCTCAAACCTAAACCACCACAAGGAGAACAGCCTAGAGATGTACTCTGCCGTTTCTTAGACTTTCGAGTGAAAGACCTAGTGCTACGGAAAGCAAGAGACAAACGGACGATCACCTATGAAGGAGCCATGATTCAGTTATACCAGGACCTATCATCCATCACACTACGAAAACGGCGACTCTTGAAGCCATTCACTGAGGCCTTAACAAAAAAGGGCTACAGATTCAGGTGGCTGTTCCCATTTGGCATCTTTATAACAGCAGGGGACAAGAGACTGCAAGCTAGGACCTCGACGGATGTCAGACAAGCCTGCGAGGAATTAGAGATCATACTAGAATCATATCCGGATCTGGAAGTGTTTCACTCAGCCTCCTTGCTCCAGCAAATTCCACCACCACCAGCATGGCAAGTAGTCACCACTCCTAAGGCTCAAAGAGTGAAGCGCAAGACATCCAAATCGCCCGCTGCAAAAGACCTGATCGACACGACCTGATACTCTGGTATCCTGCAATTGAATAGATAGATTCCTACGAATGGATAACAGAACTTTGTTTTGTTCCTTTCCCCTTAGACAACTAAGCTTAATTGCAAACTCATGGACCTACTATCCTCCAAAAGGACTTGTCAACACTGAAGTAATGAAACAATCTTTACAGGAGCGCCTCTACACTTACACGCCATGTTGGACTAGATTGTATGAGGCGCCCCTTCTTTTTACAGTAAGGACGATTGCTGACAGTTATGGATACACTCAAATGAAACTCGGTCCATAACGCAAACCACCCCCAACCGATCCCCTACCCATCACCCAATACCCAGAAACCCTTCCCACCCCCCAACCCACATCATAGTTTACCACCATATTCGCTTAATTCTTAAGACTACCTACACACCCCCCCCCTCACCTTCACCTCCCTCCCCATCCGACCCCGACCCACACCTTCCCCTCTAACAATATGTTTCCTTTCTTGAAGATTTGGTTACACACCAGCATTCACAAACTTGAACGATGATATCCTCCCCAGAGCTGGCTGCTGAAGCCCTCTGTAACCCTATGTTAAACAGAATTATAATTACATTTAAACCTGTAAATTTATTGCAGTTACTGAAAGTTATGTTTTGTTTTTTCTATCTTTTATGTCTTTTCTTTCGCTATACTCGCTTTCACCTCCTCCCTCCCCCCCAGTCCAGTGATCCAGGAAGATCGAAGGATATGACGCCAACGATGCTGATACACGACGACCGAACCGACGGAAACAAGCTATGGCAGACATGACTAAGGTAATTACATTTGCTTCACTCAACACACACGGCCTAAATTCGCCGATAGCAAGGCGACACATACTACACAGACTTAAACAACAAAAAGTGTCAGTGCTACTCTTACAAGAGACGCATTTCAAACCTGACAAAATACCTGATCTGACCCGCTCTGGATACGATAAATGGCACCACGCTACAACGACTCAAACACGGACTAGGGGTACCTCAATAGCGATAGCCAAAGGGGTGACATTTCAACTGAGAGACACGCTAACTGACCCCCTAGGACGATATATACTAATCAAGGGACTATTAAATGGTACCTTAGTGACGTTATGTAGCCTATATCAGAGGTTCCCAACTCCAGTCCTCAAGGCACACCAACAGTGCAGGTTTTCAGGATTTCCTTAGAAATTGGAATCATCCCCAGTGCAGGTGATTCAATTATCACCTGTGCAATACTAAGGAAACCCTGAAAACCTGCACTGTTGGTGTGCCTTGAGGACTGGAGTTGGGAACCTCTGGCCTATATGCCCCAAATAAAAAAGTAGCAAAATGGTTGACGGTAATAATGAAGAAAATAGAAATATTCAAAGAGGGTGTGTTGGTGGTCGGTGGAGATCTTAATGTAGCGTTGAACCCGCTAATGGACACCTCTAGGCAGAAGAGTACGCTCTCAGCAGAGGATCTACCTAAAATACAGCGGTGTCTGAACTCCCAACATTTGGTTGACACATGGAGATGCCTGAATCCCGCCGACCGCGATTACACCTTCTACTCTTACCCCCATAAAACCTATCATAGGATTGATTATATTTTTGTCCACAAAACACAGATGTCCAACATTAAAAAATCAAACATATCTCCAAATATATATTCGGACCACTCCACTGTGATTCTGGAAATATCACTACAAAGGCAACACCCCAACAATAGAACGTGGCGCCTCAATGAAACCATACTAGCGGAACCTGGGGTCAAAGAGCGTATACAAGAGGCACTGCTCAGCTACTTCGCACTTAATGATACACAGGGTATGTCGGCGCACATTTTATGGGAGGCACACAAATCAGTCATCCGGGGCGAACTAATATCAATCTCCTCCCACCTTAATAGAAAAAGACAACAAGACATGTATGATCTTTACGAAGAGATAGCCTCACTAGAACTAAAACATAAAAGAAAACTTGACCATCAGACCATGCTTCTGTTATCCACAAAGAGACAACAACTAAAAGATCTTATAGCACTACAATCAGCAAAATATTACAAATCGTGGAAAAATAAATTGTACGCCCATGGAGATAAAGCGTCCAAATTCATGATCTCGCTCATACGTAAGAGACAAATGAACACTCAGATTGGTGCGGTCAAAAACAAACAAGGTGTCAGCTCTGATGATCCCACACATGTGGAAAACGCATTTTTAGACTATTATAAGCACCTTTATGATTTGAGACCGGACATATCTGGTGAACAGGAGAGACTACGAAGAGAGGAGATTAAGTTTTTTCTGCAGCGCTTGGGACTACCCAGACTGACGGAAATACAAAAGAAGGAACTGATTAAGCCATTCCAAATTGCGGAGCTCCAGTCCACTCTGTCAAAGTGCCCGACCGGAAAATCACCAGGGCCTGACGGACTTTCAGCACAATACTATAAAACTTTCCCCAATGTCCTGCTACCACGACTTCTGGACCTGTGTAATGCTGTACTCCAAGGTCTGCCCCTCCCACGACAAATGTTAGAAGCTAGCATTTCGCTGATCCATAAAGGGGGGAGGGACCCGGAGCAGTGCAGCAACTATAGACCAATTTCTTTATTAAATGTAGACCTAAAACTGTTCTCCAGTTTGATAGCACAGAGAGTGGCGACACTGTTGCCACGATTGATCTCACCCAGCCAAACAGGATTTGTTGGGGGACGAGAAGGGAAAGACAACACACACAAAATATTACACCTGATACAAGTAGCTAAACACCGTGGATCACCATTGGTACTCCTGGGAACTGATGCTGAGAAAGCATTTGACAGAGTGGACTGGACTTACCTTGAGGAAAACCCTAAGCACGTTTGGGATACCAAATACACTTACCAGAGCCATATTAGCAATGTATAACAACCCTACGGCCAGAATCAGGATAAATAATTCGCTTACAGACACATTTGTCATAAAAAACGGCACGAGACAAGGTTGCCCGCTCTCGCCGCTACTCTTTGTGCTCTCCATGGAGCCTTTGCTGCATGCCATACAGTCCCATCAGGACATTGAAGGCATCACAGTAAATCACTCACATTATAAGACGGCGGCGTTTGCGGATGACCTACTTGTGCTAATGACCTCCCCACTACGCGGATTCCCGGCTTTAATGAAATTATTGGACCAATTCAGCCACCTCTCAAACTTTAAAGTCAATCCCTCTAAATCTGAAGCACTTGACATCAACATCAACGCTACGACTCTATCAAAATTAAAAGAGCTCTATCCCTTCACATGGCCTACCACATATATAAAATATCTTGGGGTGAAACTGGGAAGGAACAGCAGAGATCTTTTCCGTCTCAACATCAAACCAATGCTTGAGGATGCAAAGACTACCATTGGCACATGGAGAGATAATTATCTCTCTTGGATGGGTAGGAAAAATCTATTAAAAAGCTTGATCCTTCCCAAATTTACCTATATGTTCAATATGCTCCCCATAGCAGTTCCGACGACATTCCTCACTAAAGTTAATACCCTATTTAGTAACTATATCTGGCACAGAAAAAAGCCACGCATTTCATATCGAACACTAACGCTTCATAAGAGTGTAGGGGGAATGGGAGCGCCTGACATTCGGAAATATTATCAAGCTGCGATAACCTCAAGAGTAATTGACATCCTTAGACGCCCACGTGACAACCTATGGATTGCAATAGAAGAAGCACTAGCTCCAAAATCGCTCAGGTCTTTATTTCTCACATATGAGAAGACCACTAAGCTGACTCCAATCCACAACATACACACTAAGGCTACCCTCCAGGTATGGTCGAAGATGCGTCACATGATGATACCCCCACTGTCTCCCCTAATTACACTATCGGACCTTCTCCCTGGTAGACCTGGCACTTCTATTAATGATTCACATAAGATACCGGCCCTGCAAAACATAACTGTTGATCGAATCTTGATGGAAGGAACCATGCCAACCTTCTCCGAGATAAAGAACACACCGGGTCTCCAAGGACTGAACTTCCTACACTACACTTGCATAAAATCAGCACTGAAACCACACTTACAACAAGCAGATCTCACACGCGCCATGACACAGTTTGAAAAATTATGTGCAGCCACCCTGAAACCAAAAAAAGTACTATCTACATTATACCAAATACTACTGATGTCTGACTGCAGCCCAAAACGGAGCTATATCACACTCTGGGAAAAAGACCTGGGATACTGCTTTACCCCAACGCAACAACGATTTATATATGAAAGATCCCATGGCCCATCGCAATGCGTACGGGCCCAGGAAAATACTTTCAAAATTGTGTCGCGGTGGTATCTGGCACCTAAGCAAACCTACCACTGGCAAAAGAGAGTTCAACAGACTGCTGGAGGTGTGGGGGTCCCGATGGAGACTATATTCATATATGGTGGACATGTCCCAAAGTCAGCGATTTCTGGAAAAAAGTAGCCAGAATTATACAGACTGTGACGAACAAAACACTAACACTAACACCTGAGACCACACCATTAAACTTCCCACTCTGGACAGAAGACAAACACGCATCTGACTTAGCACGACACTGCATAACTGCAGCAAAATTACTGATACCACAATACTGGAAGACACCAGATTTACCGACCACCGAACAACTGTATGACAAAATACATGCTCTATATCGAGTAGCGATGACAGTAGCGTCAGCTGAAAATAGACAAACGAAACTCAGACGCACATGGACTCCATGGACTACCTTTCGGAAGACGCACGACTATCCGCATAACCAAGATCTCATCCGTTCTAAGATAACTTGAATGGCATCGGACTCTAGCTTCCTGGTAACTGGACTACATTCCCCCCTCCTTACCCCCCCTTCCTGCTCTCTTTTATTTCCTTCCTCTTTTCTCTCCAATCTAAACCCACTATTTATCAATCGCTTTAACATAATCTTATACTTTCTCTCATTATTTTTTATATTTACTGTTACTATCCGATACACATGGTATTGCATGGACAATGGTGACTGAGGCGGTCCCAGGCGTAAAGATGACATGCGTCTGAGACTATGTAAGAAACAATGCGACTGAGAGATGGCACATCCTAAATCTCCTGATACGAGCTAGTCTGCCACCTCTGATGAATAACTTTGAGAACTTCAGTTAGATGCCGTATACAGATGAATACCGTGTACACACACTATATGGTACTCATACCATGCAAACCTTTGAAATACCATTGTAACTTTGAAATACCATTGTAATTTTCTTCTCCCATTTGCTTGATATTTCTATTGATGTTCTTACACTCTTAATGATTAATGTTATGTTATGCAAGCATCACAAATAAAAAGACCATTGAAAAGAAAAGAAAAGTAAATAATTATCAATAAATTGACATATCGGGTTGCACATCCCTCCTATGCTGGAAGCAATCAGTTGTCCCAGGGGAGTGATGGGATCTTTGTGGATCTTAGATAACAGATATAAAGTTGATATTATAGAAAATCTCACCGTCAAGCCCTCCAGAACCTTTTTAGTTATGATGCCACTGTCACATGCACTTCAAAAAATGAAGTAATGCAGTGTTAGGGAAGCGCTAAGGCAATAAAGGAGATGATATTAAAATGCACATACCTTGGAGAGCTCAAATATTGATTAAAGGTTTGTGCATTTTATTCTCATCTCCTTTATTGCTTTAGCGCTTCCTTAATACTGCATTACTTCATTTTCTGGATTGCCATTTCTCCCCTATGGAGAGCAGTGGAAACTGCTCTGGGCTCACCAACATTACAAAGAATCTGCCGTGACATCAGCGGAACGCCCACTTCGGTCACAGGGTCTCTATCAGGTGACCGCTGGTCATTAAAGCTCCCTGTAAGCGGTAACACAGCGGCGGTCCCAGCCAAGACTCTCACCTGGAGGCGCTCACCTTTGTTATGCATGGTACATGCACAACGGGACCAGGTGAGTGGATTCATCAACACCCCTTCCCACTGCCTATAACCTGGGTCCTTCACCAATAGCACTCCTATTCTGTTTTGTTTTCACTGTCACATGCATGTCCAAGGATGGTCTGGAGTTGATCAGAGAAAGAGGCTATAGGGTTCTAAGTCAATTTCGAGTATGTATCTCTTAGTTGGTGAAATGTTTCTCTCCCGTATAGTTCAGTTGGCCAGATCACGATGTTTCCCCCTTTGTCAGCTGGTTTAATTATGACTTCAGTTAGTTTTTCCAGATCGAGACAAATATGGATACAAAGTTGCATGCTCATTCCTACCAGGACTCTGACGGGAGCGGACCTATCACTGAAAGAAGGACCGTGCTGAAAAACGCCTATCCCCATTTGGGAATTATTGAAATAAAGCAAACCACCTTAATCGAGCGTTCGCCACCAAGGAAAGACGCCTCTTTCCAATCTTATCCTAGAACATTCCATGACCTACACCTGCCAATTGTCGTGATCAAGGCTTTGGTTAAAGCCGAAACGCGTTGACATCTGTGGCCATTAACTGTTCATAATAAACCTTGCATCAAAAACATCTAAAGGAGTGTGCAACTTTGTATCCATATTTGTATTTACTGGGATTGAAGAAATCCTGTTAGTTGGCACCTCCACTCACCACCTACGCGGTGTGCACACCATTATACCCTATTTCCAGATCGAGAAGCGCTTGTCATTGTTTATAGTTTAAGTTATCCGAGTTACGCATAGTTAGTAATTTTTTGAGATTCTCTATAACCAACTTAGAGAAAATCTTGAATGCTGGACAGATAGATAAAGAGGGAAACCTCTTAGATCTGGACAAAATCAAGGGGGATAACTCACTGGAGTTATTGGGTTCCACTTCATTGGCCAGTTCCTCCAAATTCCATAGGGTCAGTTTTGGAAGGACGTGGTGATTAAGCGGTCTATTTAATGGGGAACATCTGCAGAGCCTTCTAATCCCTCTGATGAAGTGCTCACGAAAACGTAATTGGGGTCCACCCACCCAGGTGCCTTCCTGCACGGTGCACCCTGTCAAATGGCTGCGGCAGTCTGGTTAAGAATTGGTCCACTGACCATACTATTAATGAATCTTTGTTCTAGATGTATTGTCTGTACTATATGCATTGTATATATGCACTTTATGAGTGTGCACTTTATGACAGCTGTACTATGATATGAGGCACATGAATTTGTAACTTGATGACCAAGTGGCCAATCATAATGAAAATTATGTGTGAAGGCGGTTTCACATTGTACTGTGGACTATATTGTATGGTTTAATTTGGTCCAAATATTCTTGTGCTATCATTACTGCTATCCTTTGTGTGCATTGTTTCTTGTGCTTATCTCTATATCATTGCTATTTCTCCGTACATGACACATCTGTATAGCTCTGTAAACTGTAGTTATCCCAGCCGTTCACCTAGCACCGCCACCTCCCCTGATTAATTGCATAAATTGAAGCTCTGACTCTTTTCTTTTCAGTGTCTGGTATGTTTGAGTAGCTTCACATTGGTGACCCCCAAGGGTTCACCCTTGTTTTTCTGCATATATGGAAATTTCTGTGCTAATCTTCTCCATGAAGGTAAACAAATTGTCTCTTATTTCGGGTTTACTGTGTAGGCTGTGAATAAAGGAGACAAATTATTTGTATACTTGTTCTCTATTGTTAGCTAAGTGTTGTATTTGAGGTTTAGGGGGCAACCCTGCTCTTGGTCCTGTACTGCAGTGTTCCTTGCTCCACTATCTCTAGGTACAATTTATCCTTGGAAGACATTACTGCAAAATTGTCTTCTTTAGTCTTCTAGAAGACTGTGCATCTGAGTGGGTCGACAGGGTAGGGAGTACTCAGATACCGGGACAGATGGTCACTTTGATGGGAGATCACGGCTAGTCGGTTCCCAGTTCCGTGGCCTGGACCATCAATGGCGGGGATGGTGGGGGATGATGATGATGGATGGGGGAATGGTAACTTGACGCCACCTGAGGTACCTGGTAACGTGGATACCAGTGCTGCAGCTGGCCGCTGAGGTGATGGAGGTGCAGCTCAGAGTAGTACAGCTCCCCACAGGTGGAGCTTTACCTCAGGGCAGCGGGGGTAGAAGAGGGGAGTCGTTGTAGCGTCTCTGCAGTGAACACTGCGGGCAGCGGCGGTGAAGCAGACACACAAACACATAATAGTCTCTATTTCGGTACTTTTTTACTGATGTCCGGTAACAGGCACGGTTCAGGAGGGTAAACAGGTTTCGGTGCAGCTTGGGAAGTTCACCTTGGAGAGTTGTGAGGCCTCCTCTATTATTGTGTGCAGTGATTGGGGCAAGTCCTGCCTGAAACTGAACTTGCTGCTCCTTCTCCCTGTCAGGGTACTGTTTCACAACCGACAATGAGGACCTTTCTGTGGGATCCCTATTCTCTGCTTAGGTTCTTGGTCCTATACTTGGTCAGGTTTGAGTGTCTTTTATTCTTTCCCTCAGGGGGATTAGATCCTCCTGGTCTGTCCGGGCTTTCCCTGCTACACTTTAGACTATAAGCAGAATCAGACTCCGGTGTCCGGGTGGGCTAAAGGGAAACCAGGTCTGTTCCCTTCTTCTTCTCTCATACTTCCTCCACTGACCTCCGACCCTCTCCCTAGGGTGCAGCACAGCTGGGTCAGTGTTCCCTCGTCCTAGGCCTGGCTTGATCCCAGTGACCAGCTCCTTCCAGTACCTTCCTCTTTGGCTGTCTGACTGGAACTAACTGCTCCCTTCACTGCTCAGAGCAGACTAACTGAATCCTCCCTTCAGGCCTGGATCTTTATAGGGGATCTGGCATAAGGCAGCAAGTAGAGCTGCCCCTCCAGGTCTGGGGTGGAAGGTGTTGTGTGCTGAGTGTACCAAGGTGTATGTCTCTCCTTGCACCGGTGGTTCCTTTGGCAATCCCCAGCAGGGATGCCACATATCCATGATGATCTTGGTCGCCATCCCAGATGCAGTCACTGTAGGCATGCCGTAGTAAGTTATGATAAATTGCTGTTTTGCAGTTCCTTTATGAAGTAATGAATTTCACATGGTTGAAGGAGAGTTGGACGTCCATTCTCGACCATACTGGTAAGCATGCTGCTGACTGTTGTTGGCTTGTGTGTATATCCTAAACAGGTCGGGATGCCACAGATGGGTACAGCACCCATAAAAGGACCCTCACTACACACATCCACACACACCCTAGGTAGGGGACCGTGGGAGTACACGCTGTAGGGAGGACCTAGAAGTGACAGGGTAGAAAAGTGTGTGGGTGGGAGGAGCGTCAGACGGTTAGACAGTTAGTGAGAGAGAGGAAGAGCTTCACTGGGGAGCGAGGAGTATGCGATCGTGGAGGAGCCGACAGGACTGAAAGGGACCCTAGGTGCACCAGGTGTTGCAGTGCACCTGAATCTGGACGCAGTACGATTACCGGCCAGAGGGGTTCAGTCCCGGAATGGAGGACCAGCTCCGAGAGCGGTACAGTTGTTCACCCCCGAACCACCAAACCAAAGGCCCGAGCTTCTTTAGGAAGTTGTGGCCGATACCCGGCGCACACAGAAACAGGCACCATATATGTTCCCGAGGGCTCGGAGAGGAGTCGCTCAGATAGAGACAATCCGAGGGAGCTGGCTTCAGGCTCTGCGTGTAGAGGCGCTGAGGAAGGCAGGAGAGAGCGCAGGAAGGGACCGGACAGGACAAGCAGGCATTCCACTGAGGGACCCAAGTGCGGCATCCTAATTTCCACTGACTACCCAGGCCAGGCAAAGCCAAAAAGACTGTGTTTGAAGAACTGCCAGTAAACCCGTTCAGCATTACAAACTGTGTGTTGTACTTTATTCACCTACGCCTGAGGAGCCTTCGACTGGTCTAGCTGCATCTCTGTGTAAATAAAAGACTGTTCCACAACTCCCATTATCCACTAATGCCCCGGGAATCCCGCTCCACCTACGGGGAGCGAAACCATCTTGCTGCTTCACCATCACCCCGGAGGACTATTCCGCAGCGCTGGTAACATTACCGGAGCCGTAGGTTGCGTCACGAGTCACTATTTTTATTATTTTTATTGACTGTTCCCCCTTTTTAGCGACCACCAGGGCCACGGGACTGGGCAACAGGCCCCGTGACATACCCAGTAAATCAACGCTCGGAACCAGGTACCAGGAAACAGGCCCTGGGGCGGGTCAACATCAGCAAACTATTTAAGTCCTGGGAGGAGAGTATACCTCCCGGACCTTAAGTAATATCTAATAAAGTGTTTATTTCGGTGTCCTGTATGTTGCCTGGGGCTCTTGTATGCTGCATGGGGGCCCTGTGTGTAGCCTAGGGATCCTGTGTGTAGCCTGGGGCCCCTAGTACTGCCTGGGGCCCCTGTATGTTGCCTGGGGCCACTTTGTGCTGCCTGGGGCCCCTGTATGCTGCATGTGGCCCTTGTGTGTAGCCTGGGATCCTGTGTGTAGCCTGGGGCCCCTAGTACTGCCTGGGGCCCCTGTATGTTGCCTGGGGCTCCTTTGTGCTACTTGGGGCCCTTGTATGCTGCATGGGGCCCCTGTGTGTAGCCTGGGATCCTTTGTGTAGCCTGGGGCCACTAGTACTGCCTGGTGTCCCTGTATGTTGCCTGGGGCCACTTTGTGCTGCCTGGGGCCTTGTGCACCGCCTGGGGCCCCGTGCACTGCCTGGGGCCCTTGTATGCTGGCTCAGGCCCCTGTGTGTAGCCTGGGATTCTGTGTGTAGCCTGGGGCCTCAGGCCCCCATGCACTGCCTAGGGCCCCTAGCACTGCCTGGGGGCCCTAGCACTGCCTAAGGCCCCTTTGTGCAGCCTCGGGCCCCCATGCATTGCTTGGGGCCCTGTGCACGGTTTGGGCCCCTGATCTACAGCTGCTGTGGTATACGGAGGGGTATAATCTAGCCTAGCCCAGTTTATACCCCGGGGTATAGTTTGGGCTAGGCCAGAATATACCCGGGGTATATTCTGGCCCAGGTGGGGTATATTCTGGCCTAGCCCAAACTATACCCCGGGGTATAAACTGGGCTAGGCCAGAATATACCCGGGGTATAATCTGGGCTAGGCCACTTTAACCCCGGGTATATTCTGGTCGGGTGGTTAATCTGGCCTGTTACACCGGGCTATTACGTTCTCTATACACTTGGTGGGTGTCTCCGGACAGTATAGCGGTGACTCGGGCCCCTGTGGGCCCTTCAGTTTGTCACTGAGCTGCCTGTCCTTTGGGGTAGGGACCCTAACATGTAGCTGTGGTCCCCCGTCGGTATCTGGGAATGCCGGGTAAACTACGGTTCCCTCTAGAGCCGACACTCTACTCAGCCCAGCCTCCAGCAGTCCTCAAGATGTGAGGCTCTACCAGGCTCCTTTCCTTCTGCGTCTCTCGGTATAATAGGAGGGCTACTCCGCCTGCAGTCGGTAGCTTCAGCTGTGTTTCTAGGGCCCGGGTATCACCGTCCCTCTCTGTCCTCTCACACTCCAGGGGATCCGGCTCCGGATAGGCTTTCTCTCTCCTCCGGCTCACCCTGGCTCGGTACAGATTCTGCGCTCTTTATGCCCTCACTCTTCCAGGACGTGTATCTTTCTCCTGCTCAGCTTAGCTCAACCTTCTGCTGTTCCCTGGCCTATGCTCCTCAGCTTCTGGTCTTTGCAGCTCGGCACCCTGGGCCTACTGAACTCATTCCTCCTCCCCCTTCCTATGTCTACTGTCAAGTCACCTGACTACGTGTGTGCCCAACCCACTCCTCCAAATCCACCACCCCTCAATCTCATAGAGTCTCTAATCTCAGGGCTAGATGCTGCCTTCTCCTACACGTGGGTTGTGTGGGCTGTGAGGGTGTTGTGCAACAAGTGTCCTACCTGCCTGGCTGCAGTTCCCTTTGTGGCCTCCTGGACGCAGGGGCGCCACATATGCTGTTAGGATGTTAGAGTAGTTTGCTGAGGCCTTCCTGCAGTGTTTGCACTTGAAGATTGCCATCATTGGGGAACTTGCTGGTGCTATCCTGGTTCATGGGTGAAGGTGTGGTGCCCCGCAACGAGTGCGTCACAGGAGGGTATTGCAGCCATAAATTCAGCAGCAATATTCTCTGACCCAGCAGTCATCTGGTTAACTTAGAGATCCATACCCTGCATGCATCACTTGGCATAGAGGGCCAATCAAGGTCCTGGTGGCGGAGTGCAAGGGTAGTGTGTAGTGGAAAGTTTAGAACAGTTGGAGTTCGAGGGCTGAAGGTGTAACAGCAACCTAGAAGACCCTCTGCAGAATCCCAGCTCTGCAACCTAGGAGAGGGGGCTCGCACAGTCCCGTGCGGCCCCCTGGCCATCTTCTACCGGTCATCTCTCTACCGTCACCATGGTTGAGCACCATTACTCCCGGTGCATTACCAACCGGGCTACGGGCGTCAAAATGCGGGCTCAAAATCATCCCGTGCCCATCTACAGCCGGTTTGCTGGTACCGAAGCTAGCAGCAGTTCAGCTCTGCTATGCGAACCAGAGGAGTGGAGGAGCAGCTTTACAGGAGCACCCCACCACCCGCCAATTCCAGTCGTCTAACCAGCGGTGTACCCACCAAGGGACCCAAGGCTCCCCAAAACATCCATCACGTATACTTTGGATAGGGCATTGAAGCAGCCTCCCTGTACCCGACCCGGTATTCCTGGGCGACAACGGCAACACTTAGATAGAATGGAGGAACACCGCGGATCTCTGAGGGACACCTATCACTGCTGAGTCCACCCAGTCCACTACCCGTTAACTGTATGCCATGTACTGCTTGCTGGTTACAGTAAATTACCCGTTACAGAGACTTACAGTGTCCGTGCTTCCTTATGACTACGTCCGTCCGCACACAAGGTAACCGCAGCTGCCTCAGAACATCTTGCGCAGCTTGTAGCTCTGGGGATCATCGCTTAGGCTGTGGGGAGCGTTCCATCTTGCTGCATTCCATCCCCCGGAGATCCCGCAGCGTCGGTAAAGTTACCGAACTACTCATAGGTGGCGTCACGACAAATTAACCCTTTAATCTGTTCCCACAAGACGTCTTCAACTTTTTGATCTGCACTCAACCGGGCCCCACTACCGCAGGCGCGGTCCACCCGTGACAAGAAGGAAGAAGCTACTGCCTGTCTAAACCGGAGTCCCGGCCACGGTGAGTCAAAGGTAAGGGAGTGTTAACCCAGGGCTCGTTGAGGATCAGAGAAAGGATGGCAACATCAAATTCAGAGGTACTTCTGGGAGCAGGGTCAGTTAGGGACCCCAGTCTACAGGGTCAGACAAGTAGCCCAGTTTATTTTTGCCCATTATTATCATCCTGTTTCTCATCTCATTGTCCGTTGACCTTTTTGACATTTTTAGTGACACTACCCACTTTTTCCCTGTGTTATTATGACTCAGACTGCTGCAGATGATTTTGTTACATGCCTGATGCAGACCATCTCTGAAGAGGTTACTGGTCTGCCTACTCAGGCTGTTCAGTAGCTGCCACATTTTGTGGAGTATCTGGCGGCCAAGGCTGTGCCGGAAGCCAAGATATACCTTCCTGACAGGTTTTTGGGAGGAAGAGATATGTTTTGTGTGCTCAGGGAAGCTTGTAAACTATATTTCAGGTTTTGCCCTTGTTTATCAGGGAGTGAGAAGCAGTGTGTGGGAATTGTAACCTCCTTTCTTATGGTGAATCCCCAGGCCTGGGCCTTCTCCCTCCAGACCGACTCATCATGTCTGCGGTTGGTGGACATGTTTTTTATGGCTTTGCATTTGGTTTATGGTAAATCAGGACAACTGCATATGTTCATCATGTATAACAAGGCTGGTCTGGATCTTTCTCTAAGGCATCTTTCTACCCTGATGGCAAGTGCCATCCCAGCTTCCAATGACTCAGCAGTAGCAAGCTGAGCTAGAGTGTCCTGACGTCTAGCTGACAGACCCAGGCAGAACTACAGTAACTCCTAAGGGCAGGTTCATTCCACTGGGTGTCAGTAGCCCATCTCCAAATCTCCAAGCTGTACTCCTTGCTTAAGTTTATGGAGATTAGATTCAGCCAGTGACACACTGGGGGAATTAACTTCTTGTGTTAATTCTCCTGCAGCTCATCTGGTTGATGGAGCTTGTTTCTATTGTGGGCAAATAGATATTTTATTAATGTCAGTCCAAATAACTCCAAAACTGTTATGCAGTCTCAGACGCCATGCGCTGTGGGTCGTTTGGAAGGAGACAACCAAAAGGTATTTCCTTCCTCGCTAGGTCTCCATTCTCACTGCCAGCAAAGTCATGGTTGATGTGTGACTATGTCAGTACTAGTTGATAGCGGAGTAGGAGTCAATCTGACTCATGGCCTCATTTGTAATGCATTAGTGAGACCCATTCCCATCTCCGCCATTGACTCAGCTCCTCTCAGCCAGAAGGTTCCTTCCCAAGTTGTACGTAATGTGAACTTGTGCATAGGAAATCTTCACCAGGCGTTCCTATCCTTTCACATCTAGTCTCAGGTGGACACCCCACAGAGTGGTGGTGGGAGCCTGACATGACGATGGGAGGGAGGAGTGACCGTGGGGGAAGATATGGGGGACAGTAGGGAGTGGGATGAAAGGTGATCCAAAGGGTAGTGGTCTGAAGGTAGGGAGGAAATGACATAGGTATAGGTGGGATTCGTGGGGTGGGGTGGGGGGAAGCATAATTAGGAATGACCAAGGTTGAGGGTCCTCTTTGTCCTGGGATCAATGGACAGAAAAGTCCTGGCTTGGATGCACACAAGTTTATATGGGGCATTTAATTCATATGGAGGCTGCAAGAGAGGCAGCTGTGGGGGTCTGAGTTCAAACATTGTGCGGAGGATTGGCCGGTGGGAGTCCTGGCGGTAACGGTCTTTTATCAGACCTCAGGGCTTAAGAGAATATGATTATTCTTTATGCACTAATTTTTTGTTTGTTTCATTACAGGACGGGTCCCACTTTTAGTCTGGATTCCAGGCCATTCCTATGTTAATTGGGGAGTATTGCAGATGGACGGACAGGCGGACAGGAGACAGCTGGGTTTCTCAGGAGACACAGCGCTAATCTGATGACTGGTTTTAGGGTTATAGCTGGGAGTCAGGTATTACAAGAGGTTCACAGGCCTGTAAATCTAGATAGAGCCCCAGATATTTTAGTTTTGCAGGTGGGGGATAATAAATACAAAGTAACAAGGCACGGATTAAGGTGAACAAGGTGGTATCCAAATTTGTAGTTGGGAATTGGGTGTGGCAGTACGACACTCAGATCTAGATGGTACGGACGAGGAATTTGGTAGCAAACCAAGTGCATTTCAAGGTGGGGGAACAGATTTATGGACGCTGAGGTACAAGAGGAGATAGAAAGGGCCACAGCAGGCTGTATGGTGGGGTCTCGAGCACTTGAGGTGGTCAAGGTGCTCTCGGTGTGGTGTTGGCGAGTCCTCGAAGTTGGTTATAAAGTCGGGATTGGGGATTCATTAAATACGGGGATACCCTTTATTGGATGGTTATTTGAGAATGGTCTGGTGAGATTTGGGTGATACCCGGCGATGGAACGTTGGGTTCACCTTGGTGAAATTTTGGGTGATACCCGGCGATGGAACGTCGGGTTCATCCTAACGGTATTGGAGGACAACCTCTTCCCTCAGTTTCACCGTGCTCCTGAGCCAGTGAACACGGCTAGGGGTAAGGGAGGGGAGGGGCAATGTCATGGAAAAATCATCAGATTTTTTGTACCTTCGAGGACCTCACCAATGGTTGTACTTATATGTTTTTCTTATAAATAAATTGGCTGGTGTGGCCATTTTTATCCAAGAAAATTGGATTGTTGTCTGAGCTTTTATTCTTGGGGGAAGTTTGGGTGGAACGACCATAGAGAGGTAAGATCGATGTTAGTGGTTAGGTCACAAGAATCGACCTTCCCAGCGAAATGGAGAATCTGCCTACTCCCACTGTCATGGTTCTTCCTTGGCTGAAAAAACATAACCCAGTATTTGACTGGCAGGCCAGTGAAGTAGTTAATTGGGGTAATTTCTGTGGAGGTAATTGCCTGGGTACCACTGCTGTGTTGGTCACATCTACTCCTACATCTCCAGCTGACATGGTTAACAGCTTACCGGAGAATGGGAGAAATCTCGACCTACACCTTAAGCTAATTCCTGACCTAGCCATTGACCTAGGATTAGGACTCAGAGCAGGGTGGTCACTCCCATTGTGTATGCCGAGGGAGAGAGTCCTGGGGCTCAGGAATACGCCTCAGTTGTGTGCAGTCTTAAGAAAGTACCATGTGTCAGTAACCGGATGAATGTAAATAAACATTCAGGCCTAGACCTGAATGTGCATGATATTATGTGGGTGATTGCTCTACACATCAGGTGGAGGGGTGCAGCTGGAGCTCCTAGTTCTGAAGTTATTGGTCTGTTTAGGGTCTTGGCTGTCTTTAAACCTTTGTTGTACCAACTCGAACTACCTCCAGGGCTAAAAACCAATAACATCTTTCACATATCGTCCCTTAGAAGACGTGGACCTCTTCTAGACGTGCCCTGTCCAGAGGCCTATCATAAAGGGGGGGGGGGTACTGTCACATGTTGACAGCTCTGAAGTTCATGTGAAATGCTCTGCTGTAGTTTAAAGGGGTTATATGGGAATTCTGTAAAAAAGGAATGTGTCTAAGCACTAACAGACAGGTAGTTGGCATCTACCTGCCTGGTGTGCTTGGCGCCATTCACCGCTGACCAGAGCGGTCACAGAGCATTCCTGTTAGTGATTTTGGCTTTTCCGCTGACGTCATGTAATCAGAGGGGAGGATTCTCTCCCTCTGTCAATGTGAGGCGGTCGACAGGGTAAGGGGTACTCGGATACCGGGATAGGCAGTTGCTTCGATGGGGGAATCACGGCTGGTCAGTTCCCGGTTCCATGCCCTGGACCCTCAGTGGTAGGGGATGGGGGTGATGATGACAGGGTAATTGGTATCGTGACGCCACCTGTGATACCTGGTAAATAGGGTACCAGCGCTGCGGCCGGCCGCTAAGGTGATGGGAGGCAGCGTTAGGTAGTACAGCTCCCCACAGGTGGAGCTTTACCTCAGGGCAGTGGGGCGGAAGAGGGGAGTAGTAGTAGCGGTCCTGGTGTGAACTCTGCAGGCGGTGGCGGGGAAGCAGGCACACACACACACAATAGTCTTTGGTTTCAGTACCTTTTTACTGTTGTCCGGTAACAGGCACGGTCCAGGAGGGTAACCAGGTGTCGGTGCAGCTTGGGGCATTCACCTTGAAGAGTTGTGAGGCCTCCTCTGTTAGTGTGTGTGTCTTTTTGGGGAAAGCTCTGCCTTTAGCTGAACCTGCCCCTACTTCTCCCTCTCTGGGTGCTGTTCCACAACCGACAATGAGGACCTGTCTGTGGGATTCCTATCCTCGGCTTGGTCCCTCGTCCTTTACTTGGTCATGTTTGGATTCTTCTACAGGTTACTTCAGGGGGACTGGATCCTCCTGATCTGTCCAGACTATTCCTGCTGCTATATCTGATCAGCAGTTGCGGACTCCGGTGTCCGGGTAACTAAAGGATTCTCAAATCTGCTCCCTTCTTCTTGCTTCTCCCACTGGTCTCCGTCCCTCTCCCTAGGGCTCAGCACAGCTGGTCAGTGTCCCCTGGTTCTGGGCCTGCTTGGTCCCAGCAACCAGCTCCTTACAACTGCTCTCTTCTCTGTGTGACTGGAACTAGACTGACTCCTCCCCTCAGGCCTGGATCTTTTATAGGGGATCTGGCTTAAGGACAGCCAGTGGGGCTCCCCCCCAGGTCTGGGGTGGAAGGTGTTGCATGCTGTGTGTACCAAGGTGTATATCCCTCCCTGCACCGATGGGTCCTGTGGCAATCCCCCGCAGGGGTGCCACATATGAGCATCAGAGCCAATGTTACGCTGACTGACAGCTGGCTCCCCCATCAGAAAGCGAAGAGTCGGCTGTCAGTGTGACATTGGCTGTCCTACCCCCTTCACACAGAGCAGAGCGGAAAAGACAGCTCTGCTCTGTATATGCCGCCATGCTGTCCCCAGCAGGAGTGGTCTGTGCTCACGCTGTGCTGAGGGTAAACAGAGGTGACTGGTGCCGGCAACAGGCAGGTAGGTGGCAGCTACCTGCCTGTTGATGCTTAGGCACATTTTATTTTTATTAATCCTGGATATCTCCTTTAAATGGTAGTAAATTTCCTTTGGCATATTCGGAGCTAAAAGGGTGGCCTGGAATTTTTGCATAATTTATATGTGTATCTAAACCGCAAAATGCTGACAGTTAGTAATTTCTACCCTGTCAGCATTTTGCAGAGTTACCTAGATATCACTATTGTGCATATGGAGGAGCAGCTCAGACAGTGGCCAGAGGCACATTTGTTTTGGAGCTTGGATGTGGAATGGTCGTGAGGACCGAGGGTACTTGACTAACCGGGTGTTGTCAAGGGGATGTCACGGTGGCAGTCCTGGCAGTCATGGTCCTGACCGAGCATGAAAAGCGGCTATTTACTGGGGAAAATAAAGTCTTTATTATGACACCGCCTGTGGTGTCTGGTCAGGGATGACCAGTGCTGCTGTTTGGAACTCAGGGGATAGATGTTGTGGCAGCTTATGTGAAACACCCCCCAAAGGTATAGGGGGCCCCCAGTGTTTGGTATTAGAGTCAGCATTAATGATGATGGTTGATGGTGCAGGAGGGCGCAGAAGGAGTGGACAGACACAAGGGTTGCAGTTCTTACCAGGTACTTTACTCTTGCTCTTTTCAATGCAAACCCAGCCAGGGTACTGTGCTCTTCCAGTGTGCTCAGCCAGCCCTCAGAAAGTACAGAAACACTCTGCTGAGACACTCTTTATAAGCCTTTCTCTGCTGTCCTTTTCTGCACTGATATTCTCACCTTCTCCTGCTCTGCACTTCATGCTACAAGTCCAAGGCAGGCAACTGCGGGTCCTGTCGAGCATCGGCCAGCAAGTTCACTTGACCCTCTTTAGTCACTGTGCCTGAGAGTGTACATGGGGTTGACCACTGCACTTGCATTCCAGTAGCTTCTGGTTTCCTGGCTGGAACATACAGTCTCACACCAGATTGGGGCCAGTCCCCTCATGCAGCTAGTTCCTCTACCAACAACCTGGGTGGCAGTTGTAGACTCGGGTCCCTTTGGATAGGGTTCCAT
Source organism: Allobates femoralis (assembly GCA_033576535.1). NCBI lineage: Eukaryota > Metazoa > Chordata > Amphibia > Anura > Aromobatidae > Allobates > Allobates femoralis. The sequence goes on from JARQOC010000010.1 coordinate 138,521,219, forward strand.
GGCAACCTACCCACTGGTCTCATTCCGCCTCAATGCTAGCCTACCCTAGGACTTCATCTTGCTGCTGCTTCTTCCTTACTCTCCTGCAGACTGCTCACAACTCACTGTGTTCCCACCCCCTTCTAGCCTACTCCTTCCTCCAGCCAGCAGATGGGGTCTGCTCTAGGTGAGTTTCTTCCGCCCTGCATCTCCTGGCCTAAAGTTGAAATGGTGTTAGGTGTAAGATGTATGTTTTAGGTTTGTGTCCCTGTCTTACCTGAGAGCAATGACACCACACCTGTGGATTAGGTGTAGTATAGCGACCAAGATGCAGGGGATGCTTATTCTCTGCACCCCAATGGTCACCACCACCTGAACAAATTGATCTACCTTCCCTGGTGCTCCGATCCACCCGTGGGGAGCTGTACCGTCCTGAACTGCAGCGTCGGCCATCCTTTGCCAAATACAACGGGTGGCATCACGACTTAATCCCATGTAACTATCCCCCAATTTTTATGACACGGCCAGGATCAAGGAGCCGGGTCACGCCACTGTGACATCCCCGAAGAACTGTCCGACACGGTTTTGAGTACCTTACGGCCCTGGCTGGGCATGTCAATGTGGCACCAACAGGATTTCATAACCCAAAACCCCCCGGGTCCTGTGTGCCATAAACTTTATTGAACTGTTTTGGTAACTGCCATTCTCACACACAGGAAACAGAAGGTGTGTGTTGTCATGGGCAGAGCCCACGAAAGATCACGAAGAGAAGCCCCGTCCCACGCTCAGATGTCAGCCGGCAGGAGGCACCGGACTAGAACCCTGAAGTAAGCGATCCGTCATGCCTGCAGAGCAGAAGACTAATAATTCAATCAAGATTCAGAACCTGGCCAAGGTTCACTAGCGGGGGAGGAAAAATGTCCAACCCGGGTGGAGATCCAACGGCGGCTGCAGTTGCAACCTCTATAATGCCTTTACAGTTTGCAGGTTAAGGCCAGTGTCGAGCCCACTGGGACGAGGGTACTCAGTACCGGACCGTGTCTGCTGCGGGGGAAGTCACGGGTGGTCCTGGTCCGGTCGGTTTCCCGGGCCCTGGCAAATAAAAGGGGTGTATTTACAGGGGATTGTCAGTCGTGACGCCACCCACCATATGCGGCCAGTGATGGGGCCGCCGCTGCTGCAGAACCTCCGGGGATGATGGAATGGCAGCTTAGGTGTAATAGTTCCAGTGGGTAGAACTGTATTCCCCGGGGCAGTGATGGTATAGTCTATAATGGATATGAATGGTGAAGACGGGGTTAAAGGACACACACTCACGTTTAGTAGTCAAAGTTGCAATTCTCCTCTTCTCCTGTTGCTGCAGCTTCTTCTAATCCGTGTGCAGAGCTGACAGGCTGGTAGCTCTATAGGTGGGAGCTCTCTGTTACTGAATGTAGGGCAAAGGTTGCAATCAATACACAGACTCACAGTTTTGCTGTTTTCCAAAGCTTTACTGCAGATGTTGTTGCAGGTTATAGTCCACGGAGTCTGTAATGGGTTTAAGCTCTCTCCCCACCCTGTCCGGGTCATTAGCTTCCTCGTGCTGCGCTGTGTGTGTGTCCTGAGCTGCTGCTTCTAGCTAAGCTGCTGGGACTTCTCACTCTTTCTCTGTGTTCTGCTGGTACCACTTGGCTAGGCAACTTGAGTCCTCTGTGCTGTGCTGACCCCTCCGTGTTGCTTTGCACTGGTACTAGGGGCATCTAGAGATCCCACTGTTCCTGGATTCACTGTGCTGTGGGTGCCAGACACAGTACCGGATCCGGTGTCCGTTCTGTGCACTCTTCTGGGGCAAGTGAAGGTATCACTCCAGCTCCCAGACATGTTCCTCAGTCTGTAGTTCTCCTGTTCCTCTGACCCTTGCTGGGCCTGCACTACGTTCTGCACTAACGTGTGCTCTTCACAGCCCTGCTCCGAGCTGAACTGAGCTCTCCCTCAAGAGTAGGAGCATTTAAGGGAGCAGGTGGTGCTCCCCCTCCTGGCCCAGAGGTGCTAGTGTTTGTCAGTGTGTAGTGGGGAGAGAACCCATGTGATGTTATTGTGGCATATTAACCCATGGGGTGCCACATTCCCCCTTAGTTAAATACAGTACTCCGGGACTGTAGAAAAACAAGTAACAAACAGGTAAACACAATTATTATTGACATAGACTTAAAAATGAAAAAGTACAAAAATCACTAGAATGTGAAAAAGAGTCCAAAAAGTTCAAAAAGCAGTCTTTCCGGGGTTTAGTCTATTGCCTCCGGGCTGATAAATATATTCACAAGAGAGTTCTTACCACAACCAGTCCGTGGTATACAGTTAGGGCCAGAAATATTTGGACAGTGACACAAGTTTTGTTATTTTAGCTGTTTACAAAAACATGTTCAGAAATACAATTATATATATAATATGGGCTGAAAGTGCACACTCCCAGCTGCAATATGAGAGTTTCCACATCCAAATCGGAGAAAGGGTTTAGGAATCATAGCTCTGTAATGCATAGCCTCCTCTTTTTCAAGGGACCAAAAGTAATTGGACAATGGACTCTAAGGGCTGCAATTAACTCTGAAGGCGTCTCCCTCGTTAACCTGTAATCAATGAAGTAGTTAAAAGGTCAGGGGTGGATTCCAGGTGTGTGGTTTTGCATTTGGAAGCTGTTGCTGTGACCAGACAACATGCGGTCAAAGGAACTCTCAATTGAGGTGAAGCAGAACATCCTGAGGCTGAAAAAAAAGAAAAAATCCATCAGAGAGATAGCAGACATGCTTGGAGTAGCAAAATCAACAGTTGGGTACATTCTGAGAAAAAAGGAATTGACTGGTGAGCTTGGGAACTCTAAAAGGCCTGGGCGTCCACGGATGACAACAGTGGTGGATGATCGCCGCATACTTTATTTGATGAAGAAGAACCCGTTCACAACATCAACTGAAGTCCAGAACACTCTCAGTGAAGTAGGTGTATCTGTCTCTAAGTCAACAGTAAAGAGAAGACTCCATGACAGTAAATACAAAGGGTTCACATCTAGATGCAAACCATTCATCAATTCCAAAAATAGACAGGCCAGAGTTAAATTTGCTGAAAAACACCTCAAGAAGCCAGCTCAGTTCTGGAAAAGTATTCTATGGACAGATGAGACAAAGATCAACCTGTACCAGAATGATGGGAAGAAAAAAGTTTGGAGAAGAAAGGGAACGGCACATGATCCAAGGCACACCACATCCTCTGTAAAACATGGTGGAGGCAACGTGATGGCATGGGCATGCATGGCTTTCAATGGCACTGGGTCACTTGTGTTTATTGATGACATAACAGCAGACAAGAGTAGCCGGATGAATTCTGAAGTGTACCGGGATATACTTTCAGCCCAGATTCAGCCAAATGCTGCAATGTTGATTGGACGGCGCTTCATAGTACAGATGGACAATGACCCCAAGCATACAGCCAAAGCTACCCAGGAGTTCATGAGTGCAAAAAAGTGGAACATTCTGCAATGGCCAAGTCAATCACCAGATCTTAACCCAATTGAGCATGCATTTCACTTGCTGAAATCTAGACTTAAGACGGAAAGACCCACAAACAAGCAAGACCTGAAGGCTGCGGCTGTAAAGGCCTGGCAAAGCATTAAGAAGGAGGAAACCCAGCGTTTGGTGATGTCCATGGGTTCCAGACTTAAGGCAGTGATTGCCTCCAAAGGATTCGCAACAAAATATTGAAAATATAAAAATATTTTGTTTGGGTTATGTTTATTTGTCCAATTACTTTTGACCTCCTAAAATGTGGAGTGTTTGTAAAGAAATGTGTACAATTCCTACATTTTCTATCAGATATTTTTGTTCAACCCTTCAAATTAAACGTTACAATCTGCACTTGAATTCTGTTGTAGAGGTTTCATTTCAAATCCAATGTGGTGGCATGCAGAGCCCAACTCGCGAAAATTGTGTCACTGTCCAAATATTTTGGCCCTAACTGTATATGGTCCATAAATGAATAAGGAGAAAAGTTCAAAGTTCATACAGGATAGTCTCTGTAGGTACTGGGCTTTTTAACGTTTCAACAACTATATACATTTGTCCACGGGCGTTTCTGCTTAGGAGGCCTGGATTCACTACACCACCCCCCAGGCACTTTCTTTCCCTAACTTAATATACATGGGGGTCAATCCAGTTCCTCCACCCTCTTGGACACAGTCTACCAGGTTTAATTTATATTTAAACAACATATTTACATTTTACACATTTAATTCTGCATCTTAATCTTTGTACCTAGCTGGTAACTGACCTTGCGTACTACGCTCTGATCTGCGCAATGTTGGTGGACTTAGTCTGATAGTGTGAGTGGACGTGTACCTATTTGGGGTGCTTGGTATTATGGCACATGGGTATCTGACTGCAGGACTGGCAAGTTCACTAGGACCAGGAATTTGTTCTTCCTCTTCAGATTCTACTTCCAGTTCTTCAAGTCTTGGGTCTTCTTCTGGTAACTCAGGTTCTGGTAACACTGGTTCTGGTAACACAGGTTCTGGTAACACTGGTTCTGGTTTTGGTTCCACCATTGAAGGGAATGCAATCATTGGTACGACAACTGCTCCGTGGTAATTTGGCCATGTTTTAGGGAAATCTCCTAGTACCATGTGGAATACTTCTTCTTTTTCTTTAATAGGTTGGACCTGTACGGGTTCTACGACTTCAGGTGTCTGCAGTGTTTCAGGACACAATTTAAGCTGATCACGAGATACGACTGCTGAAGTTCTTCCTTCATCTTTACTTATCAAACAGGTTTTAACATTGTCTAGGCGAGATGGTAAGACTGTGTATGGGACGGTTTCCCACTGATTATCCAGTTTGTTTGAGCGTCTCTTTCTCTTGAGAACTTCATCACCTTCTTGCAATGGCATTGCTTGAGCATGTTTGTTAAAGGTCTTCTCTTGTTTTGCTCTTGCTTGCTGTAAGTTTCTTTCTACACATTCTTGGACTTGTTGATACTGTTTCTGACGTTTGGTATCCCAATCTGTTTCTTCTTCTACTTCTGTATCTGGTTTTACAATTCCCATTTCTAGATCAATTGGTAGCTTACCGGGTCTTGCACGCATAAGGTATGCTGGAGTGCAGTTTGTAGAACTCACGGGTACATGGTTGTATAAGTCTACCAAGTCAGGTAATTTATCTGGCCACTGGTTTCTTTCTGATTCTGGTATGGTCTTTAACAGTTCAATTACAATATAATTCATCTTCTCGCATAAACCATTTGTTTGGGGATGATATGTTGATGTGTGAATCTTCTTACAACTGTACATATTGCAGAATTCCTTGAATAGTTCTGATTCAAAAGCTGGACCTTGGTCTGCAAGGACTTGTTCTGGGTAACCATGTGGTCTACAGAAATGCGTCTGGAATGCTTTTGCTGCCGTCTTCGCTGTTAGATCTTTAAGAGGTACCACCACTAAGAAGCGTGAGTAATGGTCCACGATGGTTAAGGCATAGACATAGCCTGACCGGCTTGGTGACAACTTGACGTGATCTAATGCGACTAGCTCGAGTGGCTGCTTGGTTACTATTGGTTGAAGCGGAGCTTTCTGTGGATCTTTCCTTCTGAGGTTGCATGCGGCACATACTCTACACCAACGTTCAATGGATCTTCTCATGCCAACCCAATAAAATCTTTGTCTCAGGATCGCTTCTAACTTCTTCCATCCAAAATGACCTGCGCTGTCATGATAAGCTTCTAAGACCATCTGAGTGGGTCGCTTGGGCACGATAATCTGCCAGACCAGTTCATGCGTTTTAGGATTGGTATGCATTCTGCAGAGCTTCCCTTGATGCAGGAACAACTTGCCTCTATCTTTCCATAGCTGTATAGTTTCAGCTGGGGCATTCTGATCAGGGTTTGCACCTTGCTGCGTAAGCAGTTCTTTCACTAGCTTCACAGCTGGATCATTATCTTGGGCTTCGGCCCATCCGTCGTGTCTTAACGGGTTAAGATTTACTTCCTGCTTTCTTTGATAGGCGCCGGGTTGATAATCTTGTACCTTTGAACGATGAAAGGCCGGTAGTTCAATCTCTTCCAACTCTTCCGGTTCCTCCTCCACGTCTTTCAGGTGCGGCATCCGTGACAAGGCATCCGCGTTCCCGTTCTTGCGACCTGCCCTGTATTTGATGACAAAGTTGTAATTAGATAGCCGGACTATCCATCGCTGCTCCAGAGCTCCTAGTTTCGCTGTATCCAGGTGAGTCAACGGGTTGTTATCCGTGCAGATGGTGAATTCTGCACCTGCCAAGTAATGTTTAAAACGTTCAGTCACATCCCAAACTACTGCCAGTAGCTCTAACTTGAAGGAGCTGTAGTTCTCGGGATTTCTTTCTGTAGGCCGGAGCTTCCTACTTGCAAAGGCAATAACTCTTTCTTTGCTTCCTTGCTTCTGTGACAATACTGCTCCCAGTCCAACATTGCTGGCATCCGTGTATAGAATGAAGGGTTGATGGTAATCAGGGTATGCCAGGATCTCTTCTCCCGTCAGTGCACTTTTCAGCTTGTTGAAGGAATCTTCTCTTTCCTCATCCCACCGTGTCAGGAAATTACAGGATGAAGACTTTTTTGATCGTCCTACCAGAATGTCTTGCAGGGGAGCCGCTAGCTTTGTGAATCCTCTGATAAATCTTCTATAATAGCCTACCAGGCCCAGGAATTGCCTCACTTCTTTCACGTTCGTAGGTCTTGGCCAATCCCTTATCACGGTGACTTTATCAGGATCCGGTGCTACTCCCTCTGAACTCACGACGTGTTCCAGGTACTGTACCTTTGGTTTCAGAAGGTCACACTTGGATGGCTTGATCTTCATGCCATATTTGGACAAAGCTTCGAACACTTCTGCCAGGTCTTGTAGATGTTGCTCATATGTCTTGGAATAGACTATGACTTCATCTAAGTACAGGAGAACAGTTTCGAAGTTCTTGTGTTCTAAGCAGCTCTCCATCAGACGTTGGAAGGTCCCGGGTGCGTTGCAGAATCCGAACGGCATACAATTAAACTGACAGAGGCCCATCGGCGTAGTAAACGCTGTCTTCTCCTTGTCGACCTCGGTCACAGGAACCTGCCAGTACCCACTAGTCAGATCAAGGGTGGAAAAGTAATTAGCAGATTTTAATGCAGCTAATGACTCCTCAATCCTAGGTAATGGGTATGCGTCCTTATGTGTGATGCGGTTAATCTGCCGGTAATCTACGCACATTCTCATGGTCCCGTCCTTCTTTTTAACTAACACTAGAGGTGCTGCCCAGGGGTTACAACTGTCTCTTATTACCCCTGCAGATTTCATTTCTCTGAGCATGTCTTTGGTGGTTTGGTAGTGAGCTGGTGGTAAGGGTCTATACCTCTCTTTTATAGGCTGATGGTTACCTGTGGGTATAGTGTGCTCTACCCCTTTAATCTGCCCAAAGTCTAACGGGTGTTTACTGAACATTTGCTCATATTCTTTCACTACCCGGTATACTCCATGCTTGTGATGGGGAGGTGTAGAACTGGTTCCTGCATGCAACTTTTGGCACCAATCCTCCAGCTTCTTTCCTGAGCCATTGTCATCCGCCTGACTTGACGGGTTCAAGGGCTCGGCGGCTGTGATGTTATTGTTATCAACCGTGTACAACTTAGCCATGGTAGCATACTTAGGTAATGTGACCTCGTCTTCTCCACAGTTCAAAAGGCGTAATGGCACTCTTCCCCTGTGTACGTCAACTACTCCTCTAGCAGTGAGTATGGTCGGTCTACTGTCTGAGTACACGGGTTCTACCAGGGCCTGATAGTCTTGCCCTTTAATGACTATTGCGGCTCTACACCAGACCAACATTTCAGTTTTGGGAGGTATTACAATGGGTATTGGATCACTTACTTGTACACTGCCGATCTCACCTCCAGAGATTTCTACCTGCTGCTTCAACATCAAGGCTTTGATCTCTTTGTGCAGAAGCCTCTGTTGTCCAGTTCCGGCAGTCTCGTCGATTTGCTGCAAAACACTTAACACTTCGGAAAAACATTTCTCAATTACATTCATTCCTATCAGCATCACGGGTTCACGTTCTCGCCGGTTAACATCTATGATTATAATACCCTGGTTCTGCAATTCTACCTTCCCAACCTGAATATTCATCTCTCTAAACCCGACCTTTGGTATAACCTGTCCATTACTAGCCCATACATCAAAGTTAGAGTCATCTGGCGCACTAGTAATGTCTGAATCAGCCCAGTACCTTTTATAAAGAACATGTGGGATTGATGTTATCTGGGATCCCTTATCCAGCAAGGCACTGAAGGGAATGCCATCCAACATAATAGGGATCACCGGCTTTCCTCCCACGAATTTGTCATATCAGGCTGAGGGGCCTTGAGTGTTCATTCCTGGGGAGCGGCCCGCCTTCCCAGGGCATCGTCGTTTAAAGGACACTCACGAGCAAGATGGCCTGGTTTCTGGCAACGGCGGCAAATGGGCTGTCCATCCGGTTGGTAGCGATCGCTGGGTCGTCCTCTTGCTGCTGGGTATCTCCTGGGCCTCATCCACGGGACATCCTCTTTGCTGGCCACCAACTGGATCTTGGGTGCAGGCTTTGACTCTCGCAGTTCCTTGATGACCTTGGCCATGGAGATCACGGTGTCTGTCAGGGCATCTAGCTTCTGATTGAGGGCTGCATTAGAAATCAGTTCTCCAGTTTCAGCAGCAGTTGCTGACATAGCAGATGTCGCTGGTGCTGCCGGCTGCTGAGGTGATGCTGCCGTGTCCGGTACAGATGTTAGATCCCGGGGCTCTTCCAGCTGCTGCAAACGGATAGCTCTATCTTTCAGCTCAGTAAATGTCATGTCAGGGTTCTGCAGCAATATCATGCTCAACTGTCCTCGGTGGGAAGGGGAATGGAGGCCCTCTATGAATTGATCAAGTAGCATTTTATCAGCTCCCGGGGCTAAAGCAGGTTCCGCCAGCTTAAGGGCTTTGAGTGCTTCCTGCAGGTTCAAGGCAAAGTCTCTGGCACTCTGTTTAGGTTTCTGGTGGCATGCAAAGAACCTCATCTTAGCCCGGGTATCAACAGCAGATTCAAACGTTGCTTTCAGTCTAGCTACTAGATGCTCTACAGTGTCCTTATCTGTGTCCAGCCAGGACGCAACCTCACACCGTGCATTGCCTGTTAATTGTCCCATTATCATTCCTACACCCTGGGCTTCAGTGAGGGGATACATCACATAATACTCTTTTATCTTTAGCATAAAGTCAGTTAGTGTATTAGGCTCACCGGAGTACTGGGGCAGCCACATTGCCCCTGGAGTATACGGCATCAGGAACGGCATTATTGGTGCTGTTCCTTGCGCCGCTGCACCGCCGGGTACTATCGCTGGGTCCGGCGCTGCAGCTCCACCGGCTGCTCCGTTGCCGTCTTGTGCATCGGGCTGCGACATCTTGGGCCCCCTTAGTTAATATCCGCCCTCCGTCTTCCGTTTCCGTCCGGATGTCTATGGGAGGTTCCGGGGTGCACCAGGGATCTTCTTCCCCACCAGATGTCATCAGCACCAAGGGAGGAGGCTGAATTTGAGCCAATGCAAGGTACCGCCCCCTCTCTTTCCAGCGCGCCGCGCGCTCCAAGATGGCGGATTTTCAAAAATACAGTTCAGATGGCGCAGTTCAAAAACTGTTTTCACATCAATCACGGCACACGCTGCTCGTATTAACGGGCACGGTAGATCCTGTTCGTGACGCCAGGTTTGTCGAGCCCACTGGGACGAGGGTACTCGGTACCGGACCGTGTCTTCTGCGGGGGGGAAGTCACGGGTGGTCCTGGTCCGGTCCATTTCCCAGGCCCTGGCAAATAAAAGGGGTGTATTTACAGGGGATTGTCAGTCGTGACGCCACCCACCATATGCGGCCAGTGATGGGGCCGCCGCTGCTGCTGAACCTCCGGGGATGATGGAATGGCAGCTTAGGTGTAATAGTTCCAGTGGGTAGAACTGTATTCCCCGGGGCAGTGATGGTATAGTCTATAATGGATATGAATGGTGAAGACGGGGTTAAAGGACACTCACTCACGTTTAGTAGTCAAAGGTGCAATTCTCCTCTTCTCCTGTTGCTGCAGCTTCTTCTAATCCGTGTGCAGAGCTAACAGGCTGGTAGCTCCATAGGTGGGAGCTCTCTGTTACTGAATGTAGGGCAAAGGTTGCAATCAATACACAGACTCACAGTTTTGCTGTTTTCCAAAGCTTTACTGCAGATGTTGTTGCAGGTTATAGTCCACGGAGTCTGTAATGGGTTTAAGCTCTCTCCCCACCCTGTCCGGGTCATTAGCTTCCTCGTGCTGCGCTGTGTGTGTGTCCTGAGCTGCTGCTTCTAGCTGAGCTGCTGGGACTTCTCACTCTTTCTCTGTGTTCTGCTGGTACCACTTGGCTAGGCAACTTGAGTCCTCTGTGCTGTGCTGACCCCTCCGTGTTGCTTTGCACTGGTACTAGGGGCATCTAGAGATCCCACTGTTCCTGGATTCACTGTGCTGTTGGTGCCAGACACAGTACCGGATCCGGTGTCCGTTCCGTGCGCTCTTCTGGGGCAAGTGAAGGTATCACTCCAGCTCCCAGACGTGTTCCTCAGTCTGTAGTTCTCCTGTTCCTCTGACCGTTGCTGGGCCTGCACTAAGTTCTGCACTAACGTGTGCTCTTCACAGCCCTGCTCCGAGCTGAACTGAGCTCTCCCTCACGAGCAGGAGTATTTAAGGGAGCAGGTGGTGCTCCCCCTCCTGGCCCAGAGGTGCTAGTGTTTGTCAGTGTGTAGTGGGGAGAGAACCCATGTGATGTTATTGTGGCATATTAACCCATGGGGTGCCACACCAGCACCACTGCTCCCTCCATGCATCTCTGTCAGTTCCAGCAGCCCTCCAGGATCCCCTGGGACCTCTCATGCAGGTCCCACACACTGTGAGCCTCTATTCCTGGTGCACACTTCCTCCACAACAGCAATATGTCACTTCCAGTTTAGAAAAAGAGCAGGGCTGCACACAGGATAAAAGTGCTCATTTCATTTAATGCATCACAGGGGTGTTACAGGTGGGGGTGCAAAGGAAGGAGGACCGGGTAGCCCCGATGGTACAACGAATGTTTCGCGCTCAGCTGACGCTTCTGCGGGTACAATGCCTTTATCAATGCATACCAGGAACGGCCTGGTCACCGCAATACTCAGGGGAGCCGCACACCCTGAGCGATTTCAAGGAGAGACTGTGTAGTTTGTTTGTAGTGCACCCCCTGTCTGAGATTCAAAAAGTCAGCATCCTCATTGGCCAGTTAACTGGTGTGGCCAAGAGGGAGGTAATGTCCCTGGATATGGCTGGACACCGATAAAAGAATTGTTAAGCAAATCCTGGACAGGCTGGAGGATACCTTTGATTCCTGCCCACGGCGCATAGAGGAGCAACGGTGACAGCAGAGTTGTCTCCCTGCTTGCCGGCACTGCTGTTATCAGTAAGCAGCGCCGGTAAGCAGAGCCTTCTCGCCTGCGGCTCCTGTATGAGCCACTCATTCAGGAGCCGCTGTGATCTCACCGCGGGCATCGTTGCTATAGTAACCACTTATTTGGTTACTATGGCAACAGTGTCAGCGATGACATCACCGCTTACCTGCCACTGCCTCTGCTCATTCAGTCATCACAAAGCAGAGGGTGGAAGCGTTCTTCCTCCTCCTGCTTTGTGATGTAGCTGAGCTGAATATTTGTAGAAGAAAGACTGAAGAAAGATTAGAGAATAAAGAAGACCAGGATACTGGAGGGTTGTAAATGGGAGTAATAAAGATGGAGTCCCTAAGGGTGTCTGTGTCTTTATTTCTAATAAATAATTTTTTCTCTGTGTGGTGTCTCCAGAAACAGACACCACACCAGCAGTGGAACAGGAGAATCGAACCCCTGCTAGCGGCGAATCTGTCAGACCCGTGGTGAGTCTAAAGGTACCGTTACACGGTACAATATCGTGAACAATATCGTTGAAACGTCATGGGTTTGGAGTCGTTCAAACGAAATTGTTAGGACGTCGTTGCGTGTAACACCGAGATACGACTATGATAAATCGTTGGATCATTGATTGCAGATTTGAGAACATGTTCATGATTAGCCAACCTGCAGCTTCGTTTTGTGTGACACTGCGATAACGATGTCGTGCACAATTTCGCCCATTCACATCAGTATCGTTCGCTGGGTTGTACAAATGATAGATGCTCGCTACATCGTTGGTGCGTCGTCCACGATATCTAAACGTCCGGTTGTCACGGGGGTTTTATATACAAGGGACTATTTACAGTTTGTTGTCATGACACCACCTGCAGTTTCTGGTGAGTAGCACCAGCGCTGCCACAGTCCACCGGAGGTCGGTGGTATTGCGGCTGAGATGGTGTAGTCTTCCGCAGGTAGGACTGGACCTCCGGGGCAGCGGAGTGAGGAGGGACAGCTTGGAGTAGAGCTGGGATGGTTTAGGGAGTACAGGAGCAGTCTATGAGGGTACTGGGAGTGGAGAAGAAGGATGCACACACGCAGGAAAGTCTCTTTTTCCTTTTACTGTTCTTAAGCAGGTAAAATGGTCCAGGGCACTGACAGGTGGACAGGTTGCTTGCACAGTGGGTCCCCACAGCAAGTGGGTATAAGGCCTCCTCTGCTTTGTAGTGTTAAGTGAAGCACAGCCTGCTTGCAGCCTGACTTGCCTCCTCTCTATTCCTGACTGTAGTGTCTTCCTCTCCTTCTGTGCGGTCTCCGGGTTACCTTCTATGAACACTGCAGCTTTGCCCTGCTGTGTTTGATTCTTTCTATTGACCCACAGAGCATACCGGGTAGCCGAAGCCTCCACGGTGCAACTGGGTTTTCTGTGGTCCGATAGTGTCCCACAGGTGCGGATCCCCAATATCCAGTGCTTCTCCTGGGACGAACTCTCTCAAGTTCCTCGCTCCCTTTTCTGTCCTAAGCTCCTTGCCATCAGTCTCACTCATTCTTGCGGGACGTAGATGGGTCACTCTGGGTCACTGGTTCGGGCTTAATCACAGCACTGACCACCAGGATGTCTTCGCAGCTCTCCTAGTGTCTGCACACTCTGACTAACTCCGCTCCCAGCAGCAGTATTTATAGGGGATCTTGCCTAAGGGCAGCAAGTGGTGTTTCCCCTAATGTGCCGGGGTGGAAGGTGTTGTATGTAGTAGGTACCTGCTGTGGAAACCCAGCTGTGCATTTGGAGAAGTCTGTGGTTACCTGCGTGAGCAGGGCGCCACAACTAGAGACCAGGTCAGGTCATCAGAGATACCTGTACTGCGTAGATCCACCTGAAGTACCAGAGGTCAGATCCCTGACCGTTCTGGAGAATATGTAATGTAAATAAGTTAAACATGTAAGTAAGCAATCATTACATGTGAAGAACCTACAGGACTATCTGTAAGAACTTTTAAGACTTCTTGAATGTACATAGTTAATGTATTAATGCACAATTGGGCCACAGGATTATGTGTGGTCAAGACAATTTTATACAAAAGTTTATTGTAGGCCTCGAAAATAAGCCGCCACTGTGGCCAAAAACCAGGTCCATCTACAGATTGCCCTGTAGCCACGCCCAGGACGAGACACAAAGTGTGCTAAGGCGGTTCCAACCAACCAAACTCCAGGTACCTGGACAAGGGATAGTTCCTGAATGGCAGCATAAGGACTAAGCGCTGCAATAACTGTGTTGTCATTTTTTGGGGTTTCTGTAATTTTTGCATTTTTAAGACTTTGTAGATTTTCATTTGTTGTTACTGTTCTTTTTATGTTTTCTCAGTCCAGGATGTATTGAAGTTAACTAATGGGGAATCAGGCACCCCAGAGTCTTGTTACCACAGTGACATTGCCTCCCTCAGACGGGTGATGTCATGCCTGGAAGCAGGAGGAGGTCCTCATGCCAGGTAATACATATCATACAACACAATTCCTACTCCAGGCGAGAAGGGGGAGCTCTATAACCTGACTTCAGGGGAGCTGCTCTCTCTGGTTGGAAGGAGGAGGCAGTTAAGTCTGTTAGGCTGTTAGTTTGGGGAGAGGAAAGAGAGAGGAGGAGAGACAAGGGCTCTGGGAAATTGGAGCTGCATCAGAGCTCATCTCGAAGCAGAGGGCTGACAAAAAGGACGCCAGAGTCCTTGGCTGTGTGGGTGCTGTATGACCTGACAGCCGAATCTGGAGAGCAGGGGGTTGCAAACCTCCTAGCAAGACCAAAGACCCAGAGGCACCACAGCAGACAGAAAGCCTGGGGCTGCCAGTGTAACGGCAGTGCCCGTGATAGGTTCACACTATCTTCCAAACAGGTTAGAAGCAACATTCAGGAGAGGGCGTCAGCATAGCTACAGGCAGCAGGGACCCAAAGTAGGAAGGCCTCGAAAACCCCACCTGGTGCTTTTGACCCCCCAGAGTATGGGATACTCGGAACCGGGCTATCATACAGTTCCGGGGAGTCACAGGGGTTGAGACCTGGCTCCGAGGCCCTGAGGATGGCTTTAAAAAGGGGGGGACATTTGCTGGCGTGGTAGGGAAAAGGGATGATGAATAAGGGAGTTATTTGTGATGCCACTCGTGGTATCTGGCTATTAGTGGGCACCACTGCTGCAGAACCTCCAGGGTTGATGGACTGGCAGCTGGGATGGAACGGCTCCCCACGGGTTGAGCAGATCCCCGGGGCAGTGGATGTGGTAAGGGTGTAAAGTGCAGGATGGTGGGCTCGAAGCAACTGACAGACTCACGATTTGTAGGTTCCTCAGTCCCTTACTGGTGCATCGGTAGTACTGTTGAGGATGTGTGGAGCCCCAAGGGACGTGGGGTGCTCGGTACCAGACCGGTCTGCGTCGGGGATGTCACTGGTGGCCTGGTCCGGACCGTGTCCCTGGCTCAGCACAATAAAAGGGGAATATTTACAAGGGAGATTGTCACGGGTGACGCCACCCACTTGATGCAGCCAGTAATGGGGGCCGCCGCTGCTGCAGAACCTCCGGGGGTGATGTGAGGGCAGCGGAGGTGGTATAGTTCCAGTGGGGGGAACTGTATCCCCCGGGGCAGTAAGGGTAAAGTCTATTGGGGTTGTAGATGGTGGAGAAGAGTTGGAGGACACATACACTTACGTTTAGTAGACACTGCAATTTCCTCTTCTTCTCCCTGATGCTGCAGAGCTGACAGGCTGGATCTGCAGGGAGGAATTGTCTCTGTGCTGAATCTGGAGCAAAGGTCACAATCAAGACACAGACTCCAAAGCTGTTTTCCAAGGCTTTACTGCTGATATTATTGCAGATTATAGTCCACGGAGTCTGTAATGGAGCTGGGCTCTCTCCCCACACCCTGTTCGGGTCGTTGGCCTCCTTGTGCTGCACCGTGTGTGTGTCCTGAGCTGCTGCTTCAAGCTAAGCTGCTGGGATTCCTCACGTCTCTCTCTGTATGCTGCTGGTACCACTTGGCTAGGCAACTTGGGTCCTCTATGCTGCACTGACCCCTCCGTGTTGCTTCACTCTGGTACTAGGGGGTATCTAGAGATCCCACTGTTCCTGGATTCGCTGTGCTGTGGGTGCCAGACACAGTACCGGATCCGGTGTCCGTCTCTCTGTGCGTACTTCTGGGGTAAGTGATGGTGTCACTCTGGCTCCCAGATGTGTTCCTCTTTCTTTCGTTCTCCTGTTCCTCTGACCCTTGCTAGGTCTGCACTGAGCTAACTCTGCTCTGTGTCCTTTCCTCAGCCCTGCTGCGAGCTGAACTGAGCTCTCCCTCATGGACAAGTGTATATATGGAAGCAGGAGGTGCTCCCTCTATTGCCCAGAGGTGGTAGTGTTTGTCAGTGTGTAGTGGGGGAGAGAACCCATGTGATGTTATTGTGGCACATTAACCCATGGGGTGCCACATTCCCCCTTAGTTAAATACAGTACTCCGGGACTGTGGAAAGACAAGTAAACAACAATTAAACACAATTAATATTGACATAGACTTAAAAATGAAAAAGTACAAAAATCACTAAAATGTGAAAAAGAGTTCGAAAAGTCAAAAAGCAGTCTTTCCAGAGGTTTAGTCTATTGCCTCCGGGCTGATGAATATATATACAAGAGAGTTCTTACCACAACCAGTCCGTGGTATGTATGGTCCATAAGTAAATAAGGAGATTGCAAAGTTCATACAGGATAGTCTCTGTAGGTACTGGGCTTTTTTAACGTTGCAAGAACTATATACATTTGTCCATTGAGTTCAATTTACATTTTCTTTACATTTAAACAAACATATTTACATTATACATTTAATTCTGTATTTTATTCTTTGTACCTAGCTGGTAACTGACCTTGGGTACTACGCTCTGATCTGCGCAATGTTGGTGGAGTTAGTATGAAAGTGTGAGTGGAAGTGTACCTATTTGGGGTGCATGGTGTTATGGCAGATGGTGATCTGACTGCAGGACTGGCAAGTTCACTGGGACCAGGAATTTGTTCTTCCTCTTCGGATTCTACTTCCAGTTCTTCAAGTCTTGGGTCTTCTTCAGGTAACACGGGTTCTGGTAACACAGGTTCTGCTAACACAGGTTCTGGTAACACGGGTTCTGGTCTTGAGTCCATCATTGAAGGGAATGCAATCATTGGTACTACAACTGCTCCATGGTAGTTTGGCCATGTTTTAGGAAAATCTCCTAGTACCGTGTGGAATACTTCTTCTTTTTCTTGAATAGGTTGGACCTGTACGGGTTCCATGACTTCAGGTGTCTTCAGGGTTTCAGGACACAACTTAAGTTGATCACGAGATACGACTTGTGAAGTTCTTCCTTCATCTTTGCTTATCAAATAGGTTTTTACATTGTCTTGGTTAGATGGTAGGACTGTGTATGGGACGGTTTCCCACTGATTGTCCAGTTTGTTTGTACGTCTCTTCCTCTTGAGAACTTGATCACCTTCTTGTAATGGCATCGCTTGAGCATGTTTGTTAAAGGTCTTCTCTTGTCTTGCTCTTGCTTGTTGTAGGTTTCTCTCTACACATTCTTGCACTTGGTGATACTGCTTCTGACGTTTGATATCCCAATCTGTTTCTTCCAATTCTGTATCTGGTTTTTCAACTCCCATTTCTAGATCAATTGGTAGCTTACCGGGTCTTGCACGCATAAGATAAGCTGGAGTGCAGTTTGTAGAACTCACGGGGACGTGGTTGTATAAGTCTACCAAATCAGGTAATTTATCTGGCCACTGGTTTCGTTCTGACTCTGGTAAGGTCTTTAACAGTTCGATTACGATATGATTCATTTTCTCGCATAGACCATTTGTTTGGGGATGATACGTCGTTGTGCGAATCTTCTTGCAACCGTACATATTGCAGAATTCCTTGAATAGTTCTGATTCAAAAGCTGGACCTTGGTCTGCAAGGACTTGTTCTGGGTAACCATGTGGTCTACAGAAATGTGTCTGGAATGCTTTTGCTGCCGTCTTCGCTGTCAAGTCTTTGACTGGTACCACCACTAAGAAGCGTGAGTAATGGTCCACGATGGTTAGGGCATAGACATAGCCTGACCGGCTTGGTGACAACTTGACGTGATCTAATGCGACTAGTTCAAGAGGCTGCTTGGTTATTATTGGTTGAAGTGGAGCTTTCTGTAGATCTTTCCTTCTGAGGTTGCATGCGGCACATCTTCTGCACCATAGTTCAATGGATCTTCTCATGCCAGCCCAATAAAATCTGTCTCTCAGGATCGCTTCTAACTTCTTCCATCCGAAATGACCTGCGTTGTCATGATAAGCCTCTAAGACCATTTGAGTGTCTCGCTTGGGCACGATTATTTGCCAGACCAGTTCATGCGTCTTGGGATTGGTAAATCGTCTACAGAGCTTCCCTTGATGCAGGAACAACTTGCCTTTATCCTTCCATAGCTGTATAGCTTCAGCTGGGGCATTCTGTCCAGGGTGTGCATGTTGTTGCGTAAGCAGTTCTTTCACTAGCTTCACGGCTGGATCAGTATCTTGAGCTTCAGCCCATCCGTAGTGTCTTAACGGGTTAAGGTTTATTTCTTGTTTCTTTTGGTAGATGCCGGGTCGATAATCTTCTACCCTTGACCGATGAAAGGCCGGGAGCTCAATCTCTTCCAACTCTTCCGGTTCCTCTTCCACGTCTTTCAGGTGCGGCATCCGGGATAAGGCGTCTGCGTTCCCATTCTTGCGGCCTGCCCGATATTTGATGACAAAGTTGTAGTTTGATAGCCGGGCTATCCATCGCTGCTCCAAAGCACCTAATTTGGCTGTGTCCAGGTGAGTCAACGGGTTGTTATCCGTGTAGATGGTGAATTCTGCACCTGCTAAGTAATGTTTAAAGCGTTCAGTCACAGCCCAAACTACTGCCAGTAGCTCTAACTTGAAGGAGCTGTAGTTCTCGGGATTTCGCTCTGTAGGCCGGAGCTTCCTGCTAGCAAAGGCAATAACTCTTTCTTTGCCTCCTTGCTTCTGCTACAATACTGCTCCCAGTCCCACGTTGCTGGCATCCGAGTAAAGAATGAATGGTTGATGGTAATCAGGATATGCCAGGATCTGTTCTCCCGTCAGTGCACTTTTTAGTTTATTGAAGGAATTTTCTCTCTCTTCATCCCACCATGCCAGGGAATTACCGTTTGAAGTCTTCCTTGACCGTCCTACCAGAATGTCTTGCAGAGGAGCTGCTAGCTTCGTGAATCCTCGGATAAATCTTCTATAATAGCCTACCAGGCCCAGGAATTGCCTCACTTCTTTTACGTTCGTAGGTCTTGGCCAATCCCTTATTGCTGTGACTTTATCAGGATCCGGTGCTACTCCCTCTGAACTCACGACATGTCCCAGGTACTGTACCTTTGGTTTGAGAAGGTGACACTTGGATGGCTTGATTTTCATGCCATATTTCAATAAAGCTTCGAACACTTCCGCCAGGTCTTGTAGGTGTTGCTCGTACGTCTTGGAATAGACTATGACGTCATCTAGGTACAGGAGGACAGTTTCAAAGTTTTTGTGTCCGAGGCAGCTCTCCATCAGACGTTGGAAGGTCCCGGGTGCGTTGCAGAGTCCGAACGGCATACAATTGAACTCACAGAGGCCCATCGGCGTAGTAAACGCTGTCTTCTCCTTGTCGGCCTCGGCCACAGGAACCTGCCAGTACCCACTAGTCAGATCAAGGGTGGAAAAGTAGTTAGCAGATTTTAATGCAGCTAATGACTCCTCAATCCTAGGTAATGGGTATGCGTCCTTATGTGTAATGTGGTTAATCTGCCGGTAATCTACGCACATTCTCATGGTCCCATCCTTCTTTTTGACTAACACTAGAGGTGCTGCCCAGGGGCTACAACTGTCTCTTATCACCCCTGCAGATTTCATTTCTCTGAGCATGTCTTTGGTGGTTTGGTAGTGAGCTGGTGGTAAGGGTCTATACCTTTCTTTTATAGGTTGATGGTTACCTGTGGGTATAGGGTGCTCTACCCCTTTGATCTGCCCAAAGTCTAACGGGTGTTTGCTGAATATCTTCTCATATTCTTTCACTACCCGGTATACTCCATGCTTGTGACGGGGAGTTGTAGAACTGGTACCTACATGCAACTTTTGGCACCAATCCTCCAGCTTCTCCTCTGAGCCATTGTCATCCGCCTGGCATGACGGGTTCAAGGGCTCAGCGACGGTGATGTTGTTGTTATCAACCGTGTACAACTTAGCCATGGTAGCATACTTTGGTAATGTGACCTCATCTTCTCCGCAGTTCAATAGGCGTAATGGCACTCTTCCCCTGTGTACATCAACCACCCCTCTAGCAGTGAGTATGGTCGGTCTACTGTCTGAGTACACGGGTTCTACCAGGGCCTGATAGTCTTGCCCTTTAATGCCTATTGCGGCTCTGCACCACACCAACATTTCAGTTTTGGGAGGAATTACAATAGGTATTGGGTCACTTACTCTGACACTGCCGATCTCACCTCCGGAGATTTCTACCTGTTGCTTCAACATCAGGGCTTTGATCTCTTTGTGCAGAAGCCTCTGTTGTCCTGTTCCGGCAGTCTCGGCGATTTGCTGCAAAACACTTAACACTTCGGAAAAACATTTCTCGATGACATTCATTCCTACCACCATCACGGGTTCACGGCCTCGCCGGTCGACATCTACGATTATAATGCCCTGTTTCTGCAATTCTACCTTCCCAACCTGAATATTCATCTCTCTAATTCCAACCTTTGGTATCATCAATCCATTACCAGCCCACACTTCAAAGTTAAAGCCATCTGGCACATTAGTAATGTCTGAATCAGCCCAGTACCTTTTATATAGAACATGTGGGATGGATGTTATTTGGGATCCGGTATCCAGCAAGGCACTGAAGGGGATGCCATCCAACACAATAGGGATCACCGGCTTTCCTCCCACGAATTTGTCATACCAGGCTGAGGGCCTTGAGTGTTCATTCCTGGGGAGCGGCCCGCCTGCCCAGGGTATCGTCGTTTAAAGGACACTCTCGAGAAAAATGACCTGGTTTCTGGCAACGGCGGCAGACGGGCTGTCCATCTGGTTGGTAGAGGTCGCTGGGTCGTCCTCTTGCTGCTGGGTATCTTCTGGGCCTCATCCACAGAACATCCTCTCTGCTGGTCGCCAACTCGATCTTGGGTGCAGGTTTTGACTCTCGCAGTTCCTTGATGACCTTGGCCATGGAGATCACGGTGTCTGTCAGGGCATCTAGCTTTTGGTTGATGGCTGCATTTGAGATATAGTCCCCGGCCTCAGCAGCAGTCGTTGACATTGCAGATGTCACTGGCGCTGCCGCCTGCTGAGGTGCTGCTGCCGTGTCAAGCACAGATGTTAATTCCCTTGGCTCCTCCAGCTGCTGCAGACGGATAGCTCTATCCTTCAGCTCAGTAAATGTCATGTCAGGGTTCTGCAGCAGTACCATGCTTAACTGGCCTCGATGGGAAGGGGAATGGAGGCCCTCAATAAATTGGTCAAATAGCATTTTATCAGCTCCCGGGGCTAAAGCAGGTTCTGCCAGCTTAAGGGCTTTGAGTGCTTCCTGTAAGTTCAAGGCAAAGTCTCTGGCACTCTGTTTAGGCTTCTGGTGGCATGCAAAGAACCTCATCTTAGCCCGGGCATCAACAGCAGATTCAAAAGTTGCTTTCAGTCTGGCTGCTAGATGCTCTACAGTGTCCTTATCTGTGTCCAGCCAGGACGCCACCTCACGCCGTGCATTGCCCGTTAACTGTCCCATTATCATGCCTACACGCTGGGCTTCAGTGAGGGGATACATCACATAGTATTCTTTAATCTTTTGCATAAAGTCAGTTAAAGTATTAGGCTCACCGGAGTATTGGGGCAGCCACATTGCCCCCGGAGTATACGGCATCAGGAATGGCATTATGGATGCTGTTCCTTGCGCCGCTGCACCACCGGACGCTACTGGCTGACCCGGCGCTGCAGCTCCATCGGCTACTCCGCCGCCGTCTTGTGCATCGGGCTGTGACATCTTGGACCCCCTTAGTTAATATGCGCCCTCCGTCTTCCGCTTCCGTCCGGATGTCTATGGGAGGTTCTGGGGTGCAACAGGGATCTTCTTCCCCGCCGGATGTCGTCAGCACCAGGGGAGGAGGCTGGGTTCGCGCCAATGCAGGGTACCGCCCCCTTTCTTTCCCGCGCGCCGCGCGCTCCAAAATGGCGGATTTTCAGAAATACAGTTCGGATGGCGCACAGGGTCCAATTCTTTTGGACCGGGTAGATCCTGTTCGTGACGCCAGGTTGTGGAGCCCCAAGGGACGTGGGGTACTCGGTACCGGACCGGTCTGCGTCGGGGATGTCACTGGTGGCCTGGTCCGGACCGTGTCCCTGGCTCAGCACAATAAAAGGGGAATATTTACAAGGGAGATTGTCACGGGTGACGCCACCCACTTGATGCGGCCAGTAATGGGGGCCGCCGCTGCTGCAGAACCTCCGGGGGTGATGTGAGGGCAGCGGAGGTGGTATAGTTCCAGTGGGGGGAACTGTATCCCCCGGGGCAGTAAGGGTAAAGTCTATTGGGGTTGTAGATGGTGGAGAAGAGTTGGAGGACACACACACTTACGTTTAGTAGACACTGCAATTTCCTCTTCTTCTCCCTGATGCTGCAGAGCTGACAGGCTGGATCTGCAGGGAGGAATTGTCTCTGTGCTGAATCTGGAGCAAAGGTCACAATCAAGACACAGACTCCAAAGCTGTTTTCCAAGGCTTTACTGCTGATATTATTGCAGATTATAGTCCACGGAGTCTGTAATGGAGCTGGGCTCTCTCCCCACACCCTGTTCGGGTCGTTGGCCTCCTTGTGCTGCACCGTGTGTGTGTCCTGAGCTGCTGCTTCAAGCTAAGCTGCTGGGATTCCTCACGTCTCTCTCTGTATGCTGCTGGTACCACTTGGCTAGGCAACTTGGGTCCTCTATGCTGCACTGACCCCTCCGTGTTGCTTCACTCTGGTACTAGGGGGTATCTAGAGATCCCACTGTTCCTGGATTCGCTGTGCTGTGGGTGCCAGACACAGTACCGGATCCGGTGTCCGTCTCTCTGTGCGTACTTCTGGGGTAAGTGATGGTGTCACTCTGGCTCCCAGATGTGTTCCTCTGTCTTTCGTTCTCCTGTTCCTCTGACCCTTGCTAGGTCTGCACTGAGCTAACTCTGCTCTGTGTCCTTTCCTCAGCCCTGCTGCGAGCTGAACTGAGCTCTCCCTCATGGACAAGTGTATATATGGAAGCAGGAGGTGCTCCCTCTATTGCCCAGAGGTGGTAGTGTTTGTCAGTGTGTAGTGGGGGAGAGAACCCATGTGATGTTATTGTGGCACATTAACCCATGGGGTGCCACAGATGGAGGTGTTATGGCAATGAATAGTTAAATAATGTATATAGCCTATAGAGCCATTTAAGTATTTTCCGATACCGACAGTATCTTATGGCCTATGATCTTTCTACATTAATTCTTTCACTTGGTCACAATTCACTCTCTGTTTCCCCTCCCTTTCTCGATGTTTGGTGGTTCTCCCTAATCAGGAATACTGTGTTCTTCTCAAGGTCATATACTGCTTCTTTCTAATCTGTGTAGAGCATTGCTTTAACAGAATGTGCTCAAGATACTAACAGTGGTAACTGTAGTTGAAATGCTGATTAAGGCTGGGTTCACATTTGCGGACCCCTCCGCAGCGTTCTGTGGAAGGGTCCGCAATGTGACCGCAGCGGCCGCGAGCTCCTATCTTTATAGTGGGAGCGCACTGCGCTGCGCTTGACAGCGCATGACCGTGCTCACCCATTCACTCCCATAAGTGATCTGTGCGCAGGCGGATGCCTGCGCACAAATCACACAGTCTCTTCCGCACCAGGGATGCAACATGTTGCGTCCCTGGTGCAGGCGGGAGTGGGTGATTTGTGCGCAGGCGTCCGCCTGCGCACAGATCACATATGGGAGTGAATGGGTGCGCACGGTCATGCGCTGTCAAGCGCAGCACCGTGCGTCCCCATTCTAAACATAGGGGCTTGCGCTGGCTGCGCACACATGGCGATTCCCCTCCGCAGAACGCTGTGGAAGGGAACGCCAGTGTGAAGGCAGCCTAACCCCTTCTAACTATGTAGAATCTGACTGAATCTACTCTTTTCAGAATAAGCTGCTGAATTAGTGTAATATGATGTAAGTACCCCTTAGAAACGTCCCTAAATAATGCCCCTTTAATGCTGCTATTGACTGGTGGTCAAGGGTAGTTTTTCCTGGTAATGTGCACACACCCAGACAGGGCATCCATTACAGTGATATCAAGTGTCTTTATAGGTGAAAATATCACAACTTTTCCCTTACATAAATAATGACTAGATATGTCATGTGATGTGACCATGTGATGTGAAATGCTGCCTGCTATACAACATCCAAGATGGCGCCCGTACCCTGTGCTACGCCCAAGATCCGACTACTCCCTGAAGAGGAGGAATTCAGATATTAGAATAACTCAGCAGGAACTAACCAATCAAGGGCTAAAATTTCAGAGAATGTTTCAGGACTAACACACCTGCTAACACCCCTTGCATTCCTGTATAAATATGTGTGTGTCAATAAACTCCTGCGCAGTGCTTATTCTCCTGGGCTTAGGCAGGAGCAAGACTTGGAACGGATTCTGTGTCCGTGTCATTACTTGTGACGTGCACGCTTGCCTGTATGATTTGGAGTGGTTGACGGACTTGAGAGACTGAACTGGACCCTCATCAGTACTGGCAGCTGGTAAACTGAGTCCATTCACCCGAGAGCAACTCCAGGTTCTCCACACCCGGCAAGTCCTGAGGCCTCCTTGCTGCACGCTGATGAGGGTACTTGCTGCTGTATTAACTAGCTGCTGGCCCTCGCTCTCTCCTGCTAGGTGCCATATGACAGACAAACCGAGTCCTTTATCAGCCCCAAGTCTCAGGTGGCTGCTCCTGGGCTCTATGCGTTGCTTTGCCTCCAAGCTCAGTGTGGCTGGGAAACTTGGAATCCCCCACCTTCCGTGTTGGCTGCCAGGTCATTAGACCCTGCACAGCCTCGGACTCTGGTGTCCGTTCTGTCCTCTGGGGTGAGCATGGCGTTACTCCGCTCCCCAGGTTTCTCTCGCTCCACTTCCTCAGACCCTTGGCTTAGGTCTTTCACGCTGAATTAGCGAAACTGGGACGAGCTTAAGGCAGCTACCAATCCACCAAGATGTCTTCCTCAGTCCTCCTAGGAAGTAAACTAACTAACTCTGCCCCAGACCAGAATTTAAAGGGGAGCTCACCTTGAACTCGGGTCTTGGTCTCCCCTTTCAGCCCTGCTGATGATAGGTGTTAGCTAGGCGGGATGCAAGTTCTGAGTCACGGGGTGCTTCTTCCTGCAATATACAAATAGCTCTGTCCCTAAATTGCACAAAGTCCAGATCAGGGCTGTGTACAGCCATTGCACTCTATGAGCAGGGGATACTGTATAAGTCCATCAATAAACTGGTCAATAAGCAATTATTCTCTTCTTGCACCAGAGTAGGGTCTGTTTCAATGCCCTGAGCGCTTCCTGAAGATTTAATGCAGAGTCCCGTGTGCTCTCCTGCAGCTTTTGTCTACACCCAAATAGTCTCATTTTCACTTTGGCAGCGGTGTCGGTATCAAAAGTGACTATCAGCCTGGCGATTACATGATCAACAGTGTCTTTATCAGTGTCTGGCCAGGACTTTACCTCCCGCTGGGCTGCACCAGTCAATTGTCCTGTTAGTATACTGACTTGCTGATCTTCCGTCAGGGGATACCCTGTATAATAACTGTCCAGTCTCTCTTTAAAGTCTGTCAGGGTGTTCGGTTCCCCTGAGTATTGCAGTAACCATATTGCTCCAGGCATGTACGGCGGTAGGAACGGCATTACTAGTGACATGGTTCACTGGCCCGGTTCTGAGTACCTTACGATCTTGGCTGGGCATGTAAAATGCTGACAGGGTGTAAATTAATATCAGCATTATCCTGCCCGGATACACATATAAATTATACAAAAAGCCCGGACAACAACTTTAATGTCAGAAGCTGCTGTAATGTTGCTGTCTATGTATGAGTTGCTCTGTAGGTGAGGGTGTGGGTCAGATAATGTAGTTGTCCAATCCCCTAGCCTTTAAAAACTTTCATTTACTCTCACTATGTGTCGCTGAAAGAGTTTCACTCTGCCTTGACCGTGTGTCATGTTAGGACTTTTTATGGACTGCACCTGAGGAAGAGATGTTAGTTTTGTGGACATCTACCATTTTTCTATGAGGTTTACTGACAGACGTGCTGGCACATGACATCGTAAAATCAAAGCTAGGATCATTTGTAAATCGTGCTTGCTCAGAGACAAAATCTACAAACACATTAAATGGGGGATATGAGTTCCTGTCCTCTTCCTCTCTTAACAAGGCTATTTGATTATTTAAATTAGCAGAGGAGCATTGCACGACCTATAAGTCTCCATATGGCAACTTTTCGCTCTCCACAGTGAGAAATGTTACCCTTTAAACCCTTTTAAGGGGTTGGCCACTTTCTCTTGTTTGGGCATCTTGCTTCACAAAGTGACCAGCGCCTTGGTCCATAAGATGGCAGCTGATGGAGGGTCATGTGACAAGATCAATTCATCAACCTCCTATAATGAAAAAATCAGCTCTCTCCTATGAGATCTTTACAATTGGAAGCTGATGGACAGGTCTGGTCACATATTCCTCCACCAACAGCCATTGTGTAATGATGGTCAGTTTGTGACGCATGCTGCATTACCAAGAAAAAGTGGCCAACCCTATTTATTGATGTAGAATGACATAAAACCATCAGACGCCATCATTCCTGATCTGAGTGAGTCAAATGTTCTCACGAATGTCAGAGGTCGCCATCTGCTTGAACTCAAAGGCTCTCATGTCTCTGGGACATGAATTGACCTCTGTATGTTAAAATTGTAATGTCAATGTCGTGATCTGGGTAAATTGGGGTCATTACCCTATACAGGAACAACAGAAAAGTATCTAAGAATCTCACTATCTACCTGTGACTGCAGACTGAGCCCATGTCTGTGAGGTCTGGCACACCACAGTCCAATTCTTGTAGTTCCTGAAATACTCAGCACTTGCTCCCAGAGACTCTCTGACCTAATCCTCAATTCAGCTCCACACGGGTATGTGCTCACAGAACGTTTTTGCAGCAGTCCTGAACGCAGCAAAACCGGTACTGGTTTCTAGGATCCTAGAGTCCTTGCCAGGAAATTTGCTGCGTTCAGGTCCTGCGTTTTTATCAGTGTTTTTGCTATTGTCTGCAGCAAAAATGTGGCGCCCCGCACCGAGTGCGTCACAAGAGGGTATTGCAGCCATAAATGCAGCCGCAATATTCTCTGACACAGCAGTGATCTAGTTAACTTTGAGATCCAACCCTGCATGCATCACCTAGAACAGAGGGCCAACCCAGGGTCCTGGTGCGCGGAGTGCTAGGGAAGTGTGTAGGGAGAACAGACTTAGACTAGTTAGTCCACGAGAGTCTAGAACAGAGTCTAGAACTTGAACTTGGAGTAGGAGCAGGGGCTCCGCACCCCGTGCAGCCCCCGGGCCGTCACCGGTCGGGTGTCAGCACCTGAGGCCTCAACAACCGGGATCGGACATCATAACCACGGGTTCCAAAAGACTCCCGTGCCCACAACTCACAGCCAGTTCACTGGTACCGAAGCTGGCAGCAGTTCACCTCTGCTACACGAACCAGAAGCGTGGAGGAGCAGCTTCACAGGAGCACCCCACCACCAGCCAACTTCCAGTCGTCTAACCAGCGGTGTACCCACTGAGGGACCCAAGGCTCCCCAAAACATCCACAATGTACATCTTGGATAGGGCATTGAAGCAGCCTCCCCGTACCCGATCTGGTATTCCTGGGCGACGATGGCGAAATACTTAGCTAGAATGGAGGAACACTTGCGGATCTCTGAGGGACACTATCACTGCTGAGTTCACCCGGTCTACTACCCGTAAACTGTATACCATGTACTGCCTGCTGGTTACAGTAAAGACCCGTTGCAGAGACTTTCTGTGTCCGTGCTTCGTAATGAACTGTCCGTCCGCACTACAAGGTAACCGCAGCTGCCGCACAACATCTTAAGCAGCTCCAGCCTCCGGGATCACTGCTCAGCCTGTGGGGAGCGTAACATCTTGCTGCTGTCCATCCCCCGGAGGTTCCGCAGCGTCGGTAACGATTACCGAAACTACTCATAGGTGGCGTCACGAATAAATTAAACCCCTTTAATCTGTTCCAACTGTTGGTCTGCACTCCACCGGGCCCCACTACCGGCAGGCGCGGCCCACCCGTGACAAGGAGGAAGGAGCTTCAGCCTGTCTAAACCGGAGTCCCGGCCACGGTGAGTCAAAAACACAAGAAAAACAGAACATGATTATTCTTTCCCATCCGCAGCAAAACCGGAGGGATTTGACAGTATTTGACACTTGCAAAACCAATGTGTTTCTGTGAAACACATTGGTTTTGCTGGGAAGCCCAGCCGCAGGAACAAATTACCATACATTAGCAGAAAACCAAGGGTAAACTGCATGCAGAAAACGCAGCAAAATCACAGAAAAAACATCATGTCGGCACATACCCTTACAGGGGAATTAACTATGAATATTGCTGGGAGAAGATGGAAAAAATGTGACCTCTGTGACAATATACTACTGAGATGGACCTCATCATGGACTCATTCACCCTCAACCCCAATAATATTTATGTTTAAATCATTCTTACTTAACATCCCCCATCCCTTCTAGTATTCCGTGTTTTGGCAATGCTGATATATTTTTTACTGATATCAATGACACACATTCCCATTTATAATAGACTAGCTGTGAGCCCGATGCAAATGCATCGGGATTCTAGAATGTGCATTAATTTGATTATAGTAGTTATAGCTGGTGTGAGGACTTTTCGGGGGGGTGTGAATAGTTTTTTGGGGAGTCCCATACTTTTTTTGGGGGTCCCATACTTTTTTTGGGGGGGTCACATACTTTTATGGGGGGGTCACATACTTTTTTGGGGGGGTCACATACTTTTTTTGGGGGGTCACATACTTTTTTTTGGGGGGGTCACATACTTTTTTTGGGGGTCACATACTTTTTTTGGGGGGTCACATACTTTTTTTGGGGGTCAGAGACTTTTTTGGGGGGGTCACATACTTTTTTTGGGGGTCACATACTTTTTTTGGGGGGTCACATACTTTTTTGGGGGGGTCACATACTTTTTTGGGGTCACATACTTTTTTTGGGGGGTCACATACTTTTTTGGGGGGGGCACATACTTTTTTGGGGGTCACATACTTTTTTGTTTTGTCACATACTTTTTTGGGGGGGTCACATACTTTTTTGGGGGTCACATACTTTTTTTGGGGGGTCCAATACTTTTTTTTGGAGGTCACATAGTTTTTTGGGGGGTCACATACTTTTTTGGGGGGGTCACATACTTTTTTTGGGGGTCACATACTTTTTTTGGGGGTCACATACTTTTTTGGGGGGGGCACATACTTTTTTGGGGGTCACATACTTTTTTGGGGGGTCAGATACTTTTTTGGGGGGTCACATACTTTTTTGTTTTGTCACATACTTTTTTGGGGGGGTCACATACTTTTTTGGGGGGTCACATACTTTTTTTGGGGGTCCAATACTTTTTTTTGGAGGTCACATAGTTTTTTGGGGGGTCACATACTTTTTTGGGGGGTCACATACTTTTTTTGGGGGTCACATACTTTTTTGGGGGGGTCACATACTTTTTTTGGGGGGTCACATACTTTTTTTGGGGGGTCCAATACTTTTTTTGGGGGGTCCAATACTTTTTTTTGGAGGTCACATAGTTTTTTTGGGGGGTCACATACTTTTTTTGGGGGGTCACATACTTTTTTTGGGGGGGTCACATACTTTTTTTGGGGGGTCACATACTTTTTTTTGGGGGTACAGTGGTCACATACTTTTTTGGGGGGGTCACATACTTTTTTTGTTTTGTCACATACTTTTTTGGGGGGGTCACATACTTTTTTTGGGGGGTCAGATACTTTTTTTGTGTTGGGGGTCCAATACTTTTTTTGGGGGGTCCAATACTTTTTTTTGGAGGTCACATAGTTTTTTTGGGGGGTCACATACTTTTTTGGGGGGGTCACATACTTTTTTTGGGGGTCACATACTTTTTTTGGGGGGGTCACATACTTTTTTGGGGGGGTCACATACTTTTTTGGGGGGGTCACATACTTTTTTTGGGGGGTCACATACTTTTTTTGGGGGGTCACATACTTTTTTTGGGTGGTCACATAATTTTTTTGGGGGGGTCACATACTTTTTTGGGGGGGTCACATACTTTTTTTGGGGGGTCACATACTTTTTTTGGGGGGGTCACATACTTTTTTTGGGGGTGCAATACTTTTTTTGGGGGTGTAATACTTTTGGGTGGGGGGGTCCAATACTTTTGGGGGGGGTCCAATACTTTTTGGGGCGCGTTCAATACTTATTGGGGCTGAGTGCTCGCAATGGCCGCTTATTATTAGCATTAATCTTATTATTAGCATTAATAGCATAATTATTAGCATTAATAGCATAATTATTAGCATTATTAGCATTATTATTAGCATTAATAGCATAATTATTAGCATTAATATCATTATTATTAGCAGTAATATAATTATTATTAGATTTTTTTTTTTTAATTATTATTTTTTGTAATATTTTATAATTTTAAATTTTTTTTTTTATTATTTTTTTTATAATTTTTTAATTATTTTTAAATAATTTTATTATAAAATTTATTATTTATTTTAAGTGAGACACAGTTCTCCTTCTGGTCCGCTAAAAGGGCTGGGCTGATTAGCATATATTTATTTTTTTTATTATTATTTTTATTTAATTTTTTATGATGTTTTATTATTATTTTTTATTATTTTTTTAATTCTTTTTAAATTCTTTTATTTATTATTTAATTTATTATTTATTTTAAGTGAGACACAGTTCTCATTGTGGTCCGCCAAAAGGGCTGAGCTGATTAGCATATATTTATTTTTTTATTATTATTTTTATTTAATTTTTTATTATTTTTTTATTATTATTTTTTATTATTTTTTAATTCTTTTTAAATTATTTTATTTATTATTTAATTTATTATTTATTTAAAGTGAGACACAGTTCTCATTGTGGTCCGCCAAAAGGGCTGAGCTGATTAGCATATATTTATTTTTTTTATTATTATTTTAATTTAATTTTTTATTATTTTTTTATTATTATTTTTTATTATTTTTTAATTCTTTTTAAATTATTTTATTTATTATTTAATTTATTATTTATTTTAAGTGAGACACAGTTCTCATTGTGGTCCGCCAAAAGGGCTGAGCTGATTAGCATATATTTATTTTTTTTATTATTATTTTAATTTAATTTTTTATTATTTTTTTATTATTATTTTTTATTATTTTTTAATTCTTTTTAAATTATTTTATTTATTATTTAATTTATTATTTTTTTTAAGTGAGACACAGTTCTCATTGTGGTCCGCCAAAAGGGCTGAGCTGATTAGCATATATTTATTTTTTTTATTATTATTTTAATTTAATTTTTTATTATTTTTTTATTATTATTTTTTATTATTTTTTAATTCTTTTTAAATTATTTTATTTATTATTTAATTTATTATTTATTTAAAGTGAGACACAGTTCTCATTGTGGTCCGCCAAAAGGGCTGAGCTGATTAGCATATATTTATTTTTTTTATTATTATTTTTATTTAATTTTTTATTATTTTTTTATTATTATTTTTTATTATTTTTTAATTCTTTTTAAATTATTTTATTTATTATTTATTTTATTATTTATTTTAAGTGAGACAGAGTTCTCATTGTGGTCCGCCAAAATGGCTGAGCTGATTAGCATATATTTTATTTTTTTATTATTATTTTTATTTAATTTTTTATTATTTTTTTATTATTATTTTTTATTATTTTTTAATTCTTTTTAAATTATTTTATTTATTATTTATTTTATTATTTATTTTAAGTGAGACAGAGTTCTCATTGTGGTCCGCCAAAATGGCTGAGCTGATTAGCATATATTTTATTTTTTATTATTATTTTTATTTAATTTTTTATTATTTTTTTATTATTATTTTTTATTATTTTTTAATTCTTTTTAAATTATTTTATTTATTATTTAATTTATTATTTATGTTAAGAGAGACAGTTCTCATTCAGGTCCGCTATTTTTCCCATTGACATACATTAGCGGTGTGTCGGCGATTTTATGGCCGGCCACCTGGTTCTATTTGTCGGCCGTAAAATCGCGGACACACCGCTAATACATGTCTATGGGCAGTGAGCCCGATTTCGGATTGGGCGCCGACCAATCAGAATTCGAGCTCAATGAGGGGCTCTTCTGATTGGCTGAGGGCAGTACACAGCGACCAATCAGAAGAGCCGCTCATATCTCATTGAGATACAATGGCGGATTTGTCGTCCATTGTACCTGAATGAGAAGAGAAGAGGACGTCGGAGCTGGAAGAAGACAGAAGATCCCCGGGGCCGGACGAAGAGGACGCCGGGCCGGACGAAGAGGACGCCTGGCCGGACGGACGATCAGATGACTAAGAAGACATGTAAGTATGTGCGGACATGGGGGGGGCTGTGTGGACATTAGTGGGGGTCGGCTGTGCGGACATGGGGGGGTTTTTCGGACATTGATGGGGGCGGGCTGTGCGGGCATGGGGGTGGGCTGTGCGGGCACGGGGGTCGGCTGTGCGGGCACGGGGGTCGGCTGTGCGGACACGGGGGTGGGCTGTGCGGACACGGGGGTGGGCTGTGCGGGCACGGGGGTGGGCTGTGCGGGCACGGGGGTCGGCTGTGCGGGCACGGGGGTCGGCTGTGCGGGCACGGGGGTCGGCTGTGCGGACAGGGGGGTCGGCTGTGCGGACGGGGGGGTGGGCTGTGCGGACATGGGGGTGGGCTGTGCGGGCATGGGGGTCGGCTGTGCGGACGTGGGGGTGGGCTGTGTGGACATTGATGGGGCGGGCTGTGCGGGCATGGGGGTCGGCTGTGCGGGCATGGGGGTCGGCTGTGCGGGCATGGGGGTCGGCTGTGCGGGCATGGGGTCGTCTGTGCGGACAGGGGGGTGGGCTGTGCGGACATTGATGTGGGCGGGCTGTGCGGACATTGCTGGGGGTGGGCTGTGCGGACATGGGGGTCGGCTGTGCGGACATGGGGGTCGGCTGTGGGGACATAGATGGGGGCGGGCTGTGCGGACATGGGGGGGGGGTGGCGAATTGTGTGTAGCGGGGAGCGGAGGCGGCAATGCCGCCTCGGCTCCATGGTCCCCGGGGAGCGAATTGCGGCTCAGGCAGCGGCCATTGCTCGCGCTACCTGAGCGGTAAATCGCTAAGGTTGTAGCCGGGGCTGTGGATGGATTTTGGGCCAGCGGCTCGCAATGGCCGCTTCGCGGCCATTGCTCGCCCTGGGCCAGCGACTCGCAATGGCCTCGCGGCCATTGCTCGCGCAGCATTGGGCGCTTCGCGGCCCAATGTTAAATTCGTATCCACATGACCACGCCGGAAGTAGCGCGCGGAGGGGCGCTTTTCCGATTCGCGATTATATAATAGATGGATAGATAGATAGATAGATAGATAGATATAGATAGATAGATAGATAGATAGATAGTGTCGGGAAAATATGAATTCTTCGCATTGTTTTAAGGGACACCGAGCAGTTGAGGGTTACACAAAAGACAATGGACACCGAGCAGTTGAGGGTTACACAAAAGACAATGGACACTGAGCAGTTGAGGGTCACACAAAAGACAAGGTACACCGGGCAGTTCACCCAGACCCTATAAGAATTTACGCCAGCTAAAAATTCACGGTCACAGATTTTGGGCAGCTGAAACACTGCTATGAACCACCTCCATTTTCAATGGTCAATAAGTTTAATCCCTTTTATTTTAATAAATGTTTATGCATATATGTAAATTGTCTCTTTTGTAAAGTCTTTTATATCTTTTGTAAACACTGCCAACATTTTTAAATAAAACTTATAATTTACTAGTTTCGTTCTTCTTGCCCTATGACCAAGCTGACCACGTCCTCCTGCAGACTCATGTTACCAAACAGGTTTTTCAATCCACCTGAAAGAGATCAGTGGTGGCAGCATAATTTTGTATTTATGATATATTGTGGCTCGAGGGTGGCTGTATTAAGGTATATAAAAGTTCCTGGCAGGAACTGGTGGTATATATACATCCTGTCACATCACGTGCCACAATAGACGACATAAATTAGAGCAGCTGCGCCCCCTCTGCTTATCCTCTGTCAATACCATGTTTGGCCAGCAGGACAAGAGGGCGCTAGAGAGGTCTTGACTAAGTTTGTGATAGATAGATAGATAGATAGATAGATAGATAGATAGATAGATAGATATCAGCAAAAAAACTGCAAAGCACTCGTTACACTGTGCGAAAGGTGCAAAGCTGTGCTGCTGGATCAACATGCAACAAAAAACAAAAAATCACTGCTGCACTCAGTCTAACCAACAAGTGTGTGCTGACAAGCAATAATGGTTTGAGAAAAAAATTAAAAAACATCCATTTTTTTCTAAAAAACTCAATACTCACTTTTTTTTATTAAAAGCCGGGGCTCTTGGTACACTCATTGGCCAAAGTATGCCTGCCCTCCGGCCACGTCTCGGCGGCCCCGGGGTCCGGAGGGTCCTAACGCTGACATCCCTGCCAGATCCTTGTCCGTGGACTCCCTGGTCCTCCTGACCTCATCCTGATTCCTGAGCACCTGGGGTCGGTGGGGGTGATATATACTAGACGAGGTGGAGTAGCTGGCTTCACCCAGCTGCAGATTGCACCCCGACCGACCCCAGGTGCTCAGGGATCAGGATGAGGTCAGAAGGACCAGGGAGTCCACGGACAAGGATCTGTCAGGGATGTCAGCGTTAGGACCCTCCGGACCCTGGGGCCGCCGAGAAGTGGCCAGAGGGCAGGTATACATTGGCCAATGAGTGTACCAAGAGCCCCGGCTTTTAATAAAAAAAGTGAGTACTGAGTTTTTTAGAAAAAAACTGATGTTTTTTAATTTTTTTCTCAAACCATTATTGCTTGTCAGCACACACTTGTTAGATAGATAGATAGATAGATAGATAGATAGATAGATAGATAGATAGATAGATAGATAGATAGATAGATGCAAAAACAAAGACGTTTTCAAAAGATTAAAAAAGTGGAACCAGTCTTTAGCAGCCCAATGATAAGGCTGATGTTTTTGGTCATAGTCATGAAACACCATACTCTGAATATTGCTTCTTGAAAATGTGCAATCCCTTTATTGCAATTAATTCATTACGTTTAGAATACAGGATTTTGTCAAATGCACAATTATGTTATTAATAGCATTATTCTTGGACCTGTCTATGCATTGCTGCCCACTAACCTTATTCAACATTCCAGATAAACTGGTGGTGAACTGAAAAAACTATTTTCTTTTTCTTATTCTGCCTCGAAATATATATCAGACTTCAATAATCACTCCACCCAACCGCAAGCTCAGGTGTTACCTGTGGCACGGGGAATGAGATTTGTAAAAGTACTGTTACACACTACGATATCACGGGTTTGGAGTCTTTCAAACAACTTCGTTAGGACGTCGTTGCATGTGACACCGAGATACGACTACGATAAATCGTTGGATCGCTGATCGCAGATTTGATAACATGTTCTCAAATCAGATGAGCGTCGTTCAGCCAACCGGCTGCATCGTTGTGTGTGACACCGCGATAACGATGTCTATAATGACTTCGCCTATTCACAACAGTGAACAAGTATCGATCGCTGGGTTGTGCGAATGATAGCTGCTAGCCACATCATTGGTGCGTCATTCATGATATCTAGACGTTAGGACATCACACCAACGATCTCATAAAGATGTCCTAACTAGAGATGGGCGAGTCCGAAAAGACTCGGAATCGCAAGACCCCAACGAGTCCGAGTCAAGGACTCGGGACTCGTTGCGAGTCCAGCGAGTCCAATGTTAATGAATAGGGACCCGAGTAATAGCGAATAATGACATTTACAACTCGCTGATGTGTCTCTGAAAGTGTGCGAGTCCAAACTCGCTGGTTTTTCTCTTATTTTGAGGCTTGTAGCCGATGATGCGAGGGAAGGGATTCTCCAGCACACACCATGGTTTAAGGAAACAGGAAGCGAGTCGCGCTGACAGGCGCACACACAGAGCGATCCATTCATCAGTGCAATCATGGCAGCAGGACGTGGCATGGTGAACACGCTGCGTCTTATTGCACTTGTGGAGGCTCGTCCATTTCTATGGCTCCCTACAGATCCTGAGTATGGGGATACGACCCTAATTAATACAGCCTGGAGAGAGATCGCCCAAGAGATGTTCCCTGCGTTCCATCAGAGTGACCATGAGGAACAGAGCAATCTAAGTAAGTTAAATGAGTTAACACGTTATATATTGCATTTACTGTATATATACTCGTGTATAAGCCGACCCGTGTATAAGCCGACCCCCCTATTTTTGCCCCGAAAAACTATGAAAACATATTCACCGCCATCCTGGTATACAGCGGCTATCACTGGTAGACAGCCCCCCAGCAGAGTATACACCTCCCCCTGCAGAGTATACAGGCCCCCAGCTGGGTATACATGCCCCCATATTGTGGTATACAGGCAGGGGCGGACTGGCCCAGGTGCCACGGGTCATGCGGCTGCAGGAGCATGAATAATCCGCATGTCCCTGAAGCAGCAGGCGGAAACGGAAGCTCCTGGCCGCGCGATGACGTCATCAGCACGCGGCTGCGTCCGGGAGTGAGCGTCTGTGAGTGGCGTGCGGCTGCGACTGTTAGCGAGCGGCTGTGAGGAGCGCGAGGCTGCGGCTGGGAGCGAGCCATAGGATAATGCGGGAGCTGCGGTGACTGTGAGGCGGCCGCCAGTCATCACCCCCCCCCCACACCCCGTCCTCACCTGTGTCGGGCCAGTGAGGGAGGGTTGCGACCCAAACTGTAGGGTGCCAGTCAGTCCCTGTATACAGGGCCCTCAGTGTGTGTACAGGCCCCCCAGCAGTGGGTATACAGGGCCCCCAGCAGTGGGTAGACAGTGGCCCAGTGGGTTTACAGGGCCCCCAGCAGTGGGAATACAGGGCCCCCATAGCAGGGTATACAGGACCCTGAATGTGTTATCATGCTCCACCGCATAGTTGCCTATATTTGGATGGGGTCACAACAGTACAATGAGTTTAATGTCTGATCCTCCTGGCTCTTTCGGCCAAGGGGTTGGGTGTATATAAATACCACTAATGACCAGAGTCTGGTGCCCGCACTATTACATTCTCTATGCGTTGACATGTGTCCTGCCTCATTTGTGATTGTGGCCACGTGAGCTCAATGTCCGTAATGCTGTTGATGATGTTCCACACTGTCGTGTCACTGTGCCTTGTATACACATTACACACACAAAATGAATAAAATGTTATTGTTGATTTGTACACATACTTTTGTTGTTTCAAATATTACACATCTCTAAAGCCGGTTTCAAATCATTTCACAGTTGACCATCTTAAAAAACGGTGGAGGAGCTGCCGGGACCAGCATAAGAAGCAGTACCGGCAGTACTCTGAGAGACAACCGGGAGCCGCTCCATTGCTCAACCACTACCATTTTTATGACCGGCTGTCCTTCCTTCACCCGGTGGCCCGTATGCCAAGGTATGTGTCTGCAGCACTGTTGTGTACATTTAGTATTATTTATTAATATATACATTAGGTTCCATTTCGGGTCTGTGGGTAGCAGAGTATACACGTGGCTCTGTGGGTAGCAGAGTATACAGGCGGGTCTGTGGGTAGCAGAGTATACAGGCGGGTCTGAGGTAGCAGAGTATACAGGCGTCTCTGTGGGTAGCAGAGTATACAGGCGGGTCTGTGGGTAGCAGAGTATACAGGCGGGTCTGAGGTAGCAGAGTATACAGGCGTCTCTGTGGGTAGCAGAGTATACAGGCGGGTCTGTGGGTAGCAGAGTATACAGGCGGGTCTGAGGTAGCAGAGTATACAGGCGGGTCTGTGGGTAGCAGAGTATACAGGCGGGTCTGTGGGTAGCAGAGTATACAGGCGGGTCTGAGGTAGCAGAGTATACAGGCGTCTCTGTGGGTAGCAGAGTATACAGGCGGGTCTGTGGCTAGCAGAGTATACAGGCGGGTCTGAGGTAGCAGAGTATACAGGCGGGTCTGTGGGTAGCAGAGTATACAGGCGGGTCTGTGGGTAGCAGAGTATACAGGCGGGTCTGAGGTAGCAGAGTATACAGGCGTCTCTGTGGGTAGCAGAGTATACAGGCGGGTCTGTGGCTAGCAGAGTATACAGGCGGGTCTGTGGGTAGCAGAGTATACAGGCGGGTCTGAGGTAGCAGAGTATACAGGCGTCTCTGTGGGTAGCAGAGTATACAGGCGGGTCTGTGGGTAGCAGAGTATACAGGCGGGTCTGAGGTAGCAGAGTATACAGGCGGGTCTGTGGGTAGCAGAGTATACAGGCGGGTCTGTGGGTAGCAGAGTATACAGGCGGGTCTGAGGTAGCAGAGTATACAGGCGTCTCTGTGGGTAGCAGAGTATACAGGCGGGTCTGTGGGTAGCAGAGTATACAGGCGGGTCTGAGGTAGCAGAGTATACAGGCGTCTCTGTGGGTAGCAGAGTATACAGGCGGGTCTGTGGCTAGCAGAGTATACAGGCGGGTCTGAGGTAGCAGAGTATACAGGCGGGTCTGTGGGTAGCAGAGTATACAGGCGGGTCTGAGGTAGCAGAGTATACAGGCGTCTCTGTGGGTAGCAGAGTATACAGGCGGGTCTGTGGGTAGCAGAGTATACAGGCGGGTCTGAGGTAGCAGAGTATACAGGCGTCTCTGTGGGTAGCAGAGTATACAGGCGGGTCTGAGGTAGCAGAGTATACAGGCGGGTCTGAGGTAGCAGAGTATACAGGCGGGTCTGAGGTAGCAGAGTATAAAGACGGCTCTGTGGGTAGCAGAGTATACAGGCGGGTCTGTGGGTAGCAGAGTATACAGGCGGGTCTGAGGTAGCAGAGTATAAAGACGGCTCTGTGGGTAGCAGAGTATACAGGCGGGTCTGTGAGTAGCAGAGTATACAGGCGGGTCTGTGGGTAGCAGAGTATACAGGCGGGTCTGAGGTAGCAGAGTATAAAGACGGCTCTGTGGGTAGCAGAGTATATAGGTGATGAGAATAGGGTTAATAGATGGTGCTACAGTGTTGGGGCGTGCTAGAGGGAGCAGAGATTTGAT
Organism: Allobates femoralis; assembly: GCA_033576535.1. Classification (NCBI taxonomy): domain Eukaryota; kingdom Metazoa; phylum Chordata; class Amphibia; order Anura; family Aromobatidae; genus Allobates; species Allobates femoralis. Next base: position 138,560,011 of record JARQOC010000010.1, read on the forward strand.
TACTGCCATAATTTCTGACCTTATTAAAGATAGCGGCCGCAGCTAAATGACATTATGGCAAAGGTAAACATGGGGTGTGGTTAGCTGCAGGAGGTTAGTGAGAGGTGTGGGTTGTTTGGCAGAGGGCGTGGTGTGGGCGTGGTGAGCGCAGCTCCAGCGTCAGATACGCTGCGAGCGCGGAACCGCGGCACATCTCCAGGAGCAGAGGACGTGTCCGGTACGTCCGTAGCCCCCGGCCTCCCCGTTGTCCGCACACACAGCCCCGCTGTGACCTCTGCAGTGTCACAGGCCCCGGCGGGCGTCTGTCATCTCCTCCTGACACTGACCTCCTCCTGATTTGATTGTCTGTGTTGTCCCCCCCCGCTGTCAGCATCAGTGATCTGCTAAGACCTGTGGGTGCACAGACGGGGGAAGTACAAATGCCAGCATGCCGGGGCGGATTGGGCGCTGTGAGGGGCGCAGGTCTTGCTGTGAGCGGAGGGCGCGAGGCCGCTCGAGAAAACGCTATAGCGGCTGTGTGAGTTAAGCGTCTGCGGCTCGCGAAGGCGCATACGCGTCTCCGCTCGCAGTGACGCTAAGGAGTTTGGGATTAGGCTACAGTGCCGGAATTTCAAACTCCCGATTATATAAATAGATTATATATATATATATTGTATACCTTTCAACCCCTTCCCTGCTTTATATAGATGATATAAGCTAAACGTTTTGTGAATTAAGTATGTCAAGTAAAAAGTGAAGTCAGGGGGACTTTTTTTTTTCATGTGAACCATTGGTGTTATCGATTGTCTAGATTAGATGGGATGGGGGGGGGTGGGTGTTAATCAGGGGGTGAAAGATTATGTATTAGTATGGAATTAGCAAAGAAAGTCACGTATTCCTTTATGTTATGTACAGTTGGTTATTCTTTCATAATAATAACAAATATCTGATTAATAATACACAGATACACAGAGTCTAAAAAGCGTGCAACTTAATGTTTGACCTATGTTTTTGTTTCCAAATGCAATGCATTCACCAAATTTTTTTTTACTTTACCCACAGAGAAGCTTACTACAGAGGGCGGCGTGCTGTGAACCCTCCACCGCCAAACAGAAGGCGGCGTGGAGAACACCCACCACCACCACCACGGCCGGCGCCACCACCACCACCGCCGTCGCCGCCGCCGCCACCACCACCACCACCACCACCAGCATCGCCAGGGCCAGCACCACCACCGCCGGCACCAGCGGCCGGGCCAGCACCACCGCCGCCACCAGCGGCAGGCCCATCAACACCACCACCGCCGTCCCCGCCACCACCACCACCACCGCCACCAGCGGCAGGGTCCGCACCACCACCGCCCCCACCAGCGGCAGGGCCAGCACCACCACCGCCACCACCAGCGGCAGGGCCAGCACCACCACCGCCACCACCAGCGGCAGGGCCAGCACCACCACCGCCACCACCAGCGGCAGGGCCAGCACCACCACCGCCACCACCAGCGGCAGGGCCAGCACCACCAGCGGCAGGCCCAGCTTATGGTCCCATCCCGGGGTCTGCACAATTAAGTGTGCAACAAAGTAATGCTGACTTTGCCCGCAGTATTATACCATTCATGGATAATATTCCATTTGACAGGCTACTGCGGGCAAGGTCAGCATTACAGATAGTGCTGGAAGCCTGTCAGCCAGGAAACGACCCGGGTGATGTGTTCCAGTATTTGGATGGCTGGAAAATAAACTCTACCAGGCTGGGCAGGCCCACAACACGGGACAGCCAAGTCCCACCCCACAGGGCTTTGCCTCACTGCCAGTGGCCAGCGAACAGGGACCTACCACCGTTCCCTAGACCTGTTCAGATGATCCACCCTGAAGGGTTCGGCCAGGCCATCCGTGGGGCCCTTGACCTTTTGCAGGACGGACAGCCCAGCTACCAGGACCTGTAGGGCTCCATTTATTTTTTTGGATCTAGTTACCTTAATTAAAGGTAGTATTTGTTGGAATGTCCAAACAGTGCTGCCATTTTTTTTTTTTAAACACCGTTTTAAAAACAAGCTTTGTGTCTGTCTTTTTTCAAGGAATGAATGTGGATTTTTTTTTTGGTTGGGCTTCAAGTCATCATAATTATTATAATTATTTATTTATATAGCGGCCATAGGTTCCATGGCGCTGTACATGAGGAAAAGGTAGAGAAGGACAAGTACAATAAACATAGACAATAAGGTCATACAGGTACAATAGTAGAGGACCCTGTACGCGTGGGCTCACATTCTACGAGGGGTGGGTGGGGATACAATAGGGTGGGGAAGGTGTCGGTCGTGTGGCGTGTAGCGGGGTCTCATGGCAGGTTGTAGGCCTGTCGGAAGAGGTGAGTCTTTATAAGTATCTTTAAGGTTCAGAGGGTAGGCGACTGACTGATGAGGTGGGGCAGGGAGTTCCATAGCATGGCGGATGACCGGGAGAAAATCCTGTATGCGGTTGTGGGAAGAGGAGATGAGGGTGGACTGTAGGACAACTTCTTGGGATGAACGCAGGTTGCGTGAGGGATGGTATCGGGAGATCATGTTGGAGATGTATGGTGGGGATAGGTTGTGTAAGGCTTTGAATGTCATGGTCAGTGTTTTAAAGTGAGCTCTCTGTGGGCCGTAGGGGCCAGTGAACGGCTTGGCAGAGGGGGTATGTAGGGGAGTAGCGTGAGGACAGATGGATTAGCCGGGCAGGAGAGTTTAGTATAGATTGGAGAGTTGCAAGAGAGTTGGCAGGGAGACCTATGCGAAGGAGGTTGCAGTAGTCAAGGCGGGAGATGATGAGGGCATTTATGAGTGTTTCAGCAGTGTCAGGATTGAGGAACGACCGAATTGGTTAAATATTTTTGAGTTGGAGTCACAGGGACTTGGTTAGGGACTAGAGGTGGGGCTTGAAGGAGAGGGAGGAGTCAAGGATTACCCCGAGACAGTTGGCGTGGTGGACAGGGGAGAGAGCATCATTAGCAAGTACTTTACGGCCCGCATGGCGCATGAAGTCACCTTGGTTACTAAGTGTCAAATCATGACTCCACATACAACTGTTGATGACAAACAGTGCCTGTGTTTGTGGGGTTACTTTATGCCTCGCTATGGCAACAAGACTATGAACACACATGTGAGAGGCTGGGACGTCTACATGCTACACATCGCGTCTACGCGTTTTGTATGGAGCGTACAGTGGGACCCTTCAACAGGCTCCAGCAGGATGATAGTCCAAGCAACGCCCACGATGCAGGCATAGGATTGGTGCCTGAAAAAATTAGCCCAAGGGCCTGTTTCCCATTTTTGGTATACATGTAGGTCTAAGGGCCATACAAAGCTTGTTAGCCAGGGTGTCTCCCAAACCATGATAAGCTTGTTAGCCTGTGTGGCTCAAAAAATTAGCCCAAAGGGCTTAATAAAGTTTATTTTTAAATAAAGCAGGGCGCTTGGCCCATTGCATATTATTGCTTGGACTAGGAGCATAGAAGAAGCAAGGCCAACTATGCAGTGGTAGGCTTGGTGCCTCAAAAAATTAGCCCAAAGGGCTTAATAAAGTATATTTTTAAATAAAGCAGGGCGCTTGGCCCATTGCATATTATTGCTTGGACTAGGAGCATAGAAGAAGCAAGGCCAACTATGCAGTGGTAGGCTTGGTGCCTCAAAAAATTAGCCCAAAGGGCTTAATAAAGTATATTTTTAAATAAAGCAGGGCGCTTGGCCCATTGCATATTATTGCTTGGACTAGGAGCATAGAAGAAGCAAGGCCAACTATGCAGTGGTAGGCTTGGTGCCTCAAAAAATTAGCCCAAAGGGCTTAATAAAGTATATTTTTAAATAAAGCAGGGCGCTTGGCCCATTGCATATTATTGCTTGGACTAGGAGCATAGAAGAAGCAAGGCCAACTATGCAGTGGTAGGCTTGGTGCCTCAAAAAATTAGCCCAAAGGGCTTAATAAAGTATATTTTTAAATAAAGCAGGGCGCTTGGCCCATTGCATATTATTGCTTGGACTAGGAGCATAGAAGAAGCAAGGCCAACTATGCAGTCGTAGGCTTGGTGCCTCAAAAAATTAGCCCAAAGGGCTTAATAAAGTATATTTTTAAATAAAGCAGGGCGCTTGGCCCATTGCATATTATTGCTTGGACTCGGAGCATAGAAGAAGCAAGGCCAACTATGCAGTCGTAGGCTTGGTGCCTCAAAAAATTAGCCCAAAGGGCTTAATAAAGTATATTTTTAAATAAAGCAGGGCGCTTGGCCCATTGCATATTATTGCTTGGACTCGGAGCATAGAAGAAGCAAGGCCAACTATGCAGTCGTAGGCTTGGTGCCTCAAAAAATTAGCCCAAAGGGCTTAACAAAGTATATTTTTAAATAAAGCAGGGCGCTTGGCCCATTGCATATTATTGCTTGGACTCGGAGCATAGAAGAAGCAAGGCCAACTATGCAGTCGTAGGCTTGGTGCCTCAAAAAATTAGCCCAAAGGGCTTAATAACCTTTTTTTTTTACATAAAGCAGGGCGCTTGGCCCATTGCATATTATTGCTTGGACTCGGAGCATAGAAGAAGCAAGGCCAACTATGCAGTCGTAGGCTTGGTGCCTCAAAAAATATAGCCCAAAGGGCTTAATAACGTATTTTTTTACATAAAGCAGGGCGCTTGGCCATAGCATATTATTGCTTGGACTGGGTGCCGAATGAAATCAACAGAGCTACGGGACTTGTCATTAATTCCTGTCCAAAATGGGCATATTGTTAACAGCGCAATATCCCAATCATATAAATTATGATTAGGTTAATCTAGGATTGTGTACTGTCGTCAGGAGGGCTTAGGAACTGTGATGATATCCAATCCTTGTTGAATTTAATTAGAGTGAGCCTGTCGGCATTTTCTGTGGTGAGGCGGGACCTTCTATCAGTGACTATACCCCCAGCGGCACTGAAAACACGCTCTGATGTCACACTAGCAGCTGGGCATGCCAGCACCTCCAAGGCATACAATGACAGCTCAGTCCAAGTGTGCAGCTTGGAAACCCAGTAATTAAAGGGTACAGAAGGGTCGGTTAGGAAGCTGGTACTGTCACTGAGATACTGCTGCACCATGTTGGACAATTGTTGTCTCCTACTCAAGGTCACCGTAGTCAAATTACGTTCTTGATTGGAAGGTCTGTTGAACATCGCCCAGTTGGCGGACATCTTACCCCCACCTCTTCTTGTCATTGATGGCGTTTGTGTCCCAACCAAAGGCTGCTGTTGGAAAGAGCTGGTTCTTCGATGTATAGCGGATTCAGACGGTGATATTGCCAGCAAAATATCAAGAAGAACCCTCTTTACATGATCCATCGTTAAGCCCCTGGATGAGTGCGACAGCAGCGACTGAAATTTGTCTTTGTACCGTGGGTCCAAAAACGTTGACAACCAGTAGAGGTCGCTGTCATAGATGTGTATGACGCGTGGATCTTTGGAGACACATTGACACATTACTTCAGCCATGTGTGCTAAGCTGCAAAGACTCATCTCCTCGGTTACAACAGAATGAAGATCACTACGCGTCGTGGCCTCTAAATCGGTGTCCGCCTCCTCCTCTTCAGCCCACCCATGCTGTACCGACATAAACGTAGGGTTGGGAGTCCCATCAGGGTTCACATCAGTACCAGAGAAAAATAAATCTTCTTCATCATCACCCTCATCAACATCTTCCTGAACCAATGTAGCCTGCTGATATTGGCTAGGGTGGCTAGGATCAGCGATGTTCAATTCTGGCTCCATAGCCATCCGCTGTGCTCTCAAAGCATCTGTTTTGAGATTCAATAGGGATTCTTGGAGCAGGCAGAGCATGGGGATGGTGAGACTTATAATCGACTGATCCCCACTGACGAGTTTGGTACAGTATTCGAAGTTATCCAGCAACTCGCAAAGGTCAGCGATCCAGACCCACTCGAAAGTACCGATGTGTGTGGTATGACTTCCAGGTTGACGGGCATGTTGCAGCTGAAATTCCGCTATTGCCTTCTGCTGCTCATTAAACCTTGCCAGCATATGGAAGGTGGAGTTCCATCGCGTAGGCATGTCGCAAATTAGCCTGTGTTTCGGCAAGTTAAATTGGATTTGAAGGGCAGAAAGACTTGCAGCTGCTGTGGACGAATGTCTAAAGTGGGCGCAAATTCGCCTCACCTTATCCAGTAGCTCAGATAACTCTGGGTATATTTTGAGGAATTTCTGAACTACCAGGTTCAGGACATGAGCCATGCAAGGCACATGTACAAGTTTACCGTGCTTTATTGCCGCCACAAGGTTTGCACCATTATCGCTCACAACTAGACCTGGTTGTAGTTCCAGTGGGGCCAGCCACTCATCGGTCTGTTGCTTGAGACCTTTCCACAACTCTGTTGCAGTGTGACGTGTGTCACCTAGGCAGATAAGCTTCAGAAGAGCCTGTTGTCGCCTTGCAGAAGCAGTACTGCAAAGCTCCCAACTCGGACGTGATGGTGCTTGAGGCTCAGCAGTGGACAAGGAAGTGGCAGAAGCAGATTGGGCACTGGACATATATGAGGAGGCAGACACCCGGAATGATGTTGGGCCCGCTATTCGTGGAGTTGGAAGTATGTCAGATGGTACAGTTTTAGAAGTTGGGACACTCTCCACCAGGTTGATCCAGTGAGCCGTTAGTGAAATGTATCTGCCCTGTCCACAACTACTTGTCCACGTGTCCGTAGTTAGGTGGACTTTGGCGGTGACAGCATTTGTTAAAGCACGTTTTAAGTTGTTAACCACGTGCTGGTGTAAGGCGGGAACGGCACTACGTGAGAAAAAGTACCGGCTGGGTACAGAGTATCGTGGTGCTGCCTCAGCCATCAACTCCCGAAAAGACTCTGTACCCACAAGCCTAAACGGCAGCATTTCCACAGCTAACAACTTGGCTATTTTCGCTGTCACTTTTTGGGAATATGGGTGTGTCGGTTGGAACTTCCGCTGTCTTTCATACAGCTGTGGCACTGACAACTGCACGTTTGGACCAGACTGACAAGAGGATTGACTACTGTCATGTCTGTCTTGTAAAGCACCTTGGGAGGAGTACGCTTGAGCAGGAGCTGAAGCCTGAACACTTGCTGGTGAAGGATGTATCTGAGGTGGCCTGGAAGTGTTTGGATCAGAAGGCACTGATTTTGAACCCTGATAGGGTGCCCACTGAATTGGGTGCTTAAGCGACATATGCTTGCGCATACTGCTGGTGCTCTGGTTTCCTTTTACCGTGCCTCTGCTTAGCCTTGCCTGGCACATCTTACAGATAACCATATTTGGTAATGTTGGGCTATCCTTAAAAAATTTCCACACACTGGCTGTTCGTCCTTTATTTTTAATTGGAGGAAGAGGAGGATGACTCTGTTCAACAACAACTGTGGACACATTTTGGGCAACTGTGTTTGCAGTTTGTGCAACAGTTGGCACAGTTTGTGCCACAGTTGACGCTATTTGGGCAACTGTTCTCACAGTTTGTGTTCTGGAGACAGTACGCCTTTGTGATTTTGCCAGTGGTACATAGCCACTTTCGTCCTCCTGGCTGCTCTCTTGGCTATGCAATTCAGCAATCCAGGTAGGATCTGTGGTGTCATCATCCACCCCTTCCAGTTCAAAGGATTCTGGATAAACTGACTGAGCAGGCTGGCCAGATGAGATGTGTGTCTCATCATCCTCATCATCATCCACCTCCTGAGATACTGTTTGCATTTCGTGAAAGTGTCTTTCCTCAGGACGCGCTACTTCCAAACTTTGGCCATGAGTAGACATTTCGTCTACTTCAAGTATCTCGTCAGGCAGTGACAAAGAAACCCCTTGATAAGAACCGAATAAGTCATCCGAGTGACCAAGGTCCATATTCAAATTTTCCTCTGGCTGCCGATGGGTTGAGGCAATATGACGACTTTGAGGATTGGATGGCGCTGCATTGTCTGTAGCGACACTAGAATGTCTTGCCACGGATGATTGCGTACTGCAAGAACCAGTGGTCGAGGGCGTCTGAGCCATCCAAGATGTTATCTTGTCATGCTCATCCGGCCTCAACACACGTTTTCTTTGAGTACTGGGATTTCTAGGTAGAAAAAAGGACGTTCTATCAATCCTAGGCTGTGTACTTGTACCAGTGCCTTCTTGGGCAAGACTGCTGCGGCCACGAGCTCGTCCCTGTCCCTTTGCAACATCCTTTTTGGTAATTGTTTTTTTTTGAGACATTGTAGATGAATGCACAGTCACCAAGTTGGAGTTAGGTGTTGCTGTATGCGTCACTTGCTGGCGGGGTAAGTGTGCGCTGTCACACTTGGCAGTGAAGCCGCACACTACACTCCCTAAAAAAATTAGTTTCAAGTGCGCACAGCCACCGAGATGTGGTTAGGTTAGCTGAATGCGTCACTTGCTGGCGGGGTAAGTGTGCGCTGTCACACTTGGCAGTGAAGCCGCACACTACACTCCCTAAAAAAATTAGTTTCAAGTGCGCACAGCCACCCAGATGTGGTTAGGTTAGCTGAATGCGTCACTTGCTGGCGGGGTAAGTGTGCGCTCTCACACTTGGCAGTGAAACCGCACACTACACTCCCTAAAAAAATTGGTTTGAAGTGCGCACAGCCACCGAGATGTGGTTAGGTTAGCTGAATGCGTCACTTGCTGGCGGGGTAAGTGTGCGCTCTCACACTTGGCAGTGAAACCGCACACTACACTCCCTAAAAAAATTGGTTTGAAGTGCGCACAGCCACCGAGATGTGGTTAGGTTAGCTGAATGCGTCACTTGCTGGCGGGGTAAGTGTGCGCTGTCACACTTGGCAGTGAAGCCGCACACTACACTCCCTAAAAAAATTAGTTTCAAGTGCGCACAGCCACCCAGATGTGGTTAGGTTAGCTGAATGCGTCACTTGCTGGCGGGTAAGTGTGCGCTCTCACACTTGGCAGTGAAACCGCACACTACACTCCCTAAAAAAATTGGTTTGAAGTGCGCACAGCCACCGAGATGTGGTTAGGTTAGCTGAATGCGTCACTTGCTGGCGGGGTAAGTGTGCGCTCTCACACTTGGCAGTGAAGCCGCACACTACACTCCCTAAAAAAATTAGTTTCAAGTGCGCACAGCCACCGAGATGTGGTTAGGTTAGCTGAATGCGTCACTTGCTGGCGGGGTAAGTGTGCGCTGTCACACTTGGCAGTGAAGCCGCACACTACACTCCCTAAAAAAATTAGTTTCAAGTGCGCACAGCCACCCAGATGTGGTTAGGTTAGCTGAATGCGTCACTTGCTGGCGGGGTAAGTGTGCGCTCTCACACTTGGCAGTGAAACCGCACACTACACTCCCTAAAAAAATTGGTTTGAAGTGCGCACAGCCACCGAGATGTGGTTAGGTTAGCTGAATGCGTCACTTGCTGGCGGGGTAAGTGTGCGCTCTCACACTTGGCAGTGAAGCCGCACACTACACTCCCTAAAAAAATTAGTTTCAAGTGCGCACAGCCACCGAGATGTGGTTAGGTTAGCTGAATGCGTCACTTGCTGGCGGGGTAAGTGTGCGCTGTCACACTTGGCAGTGAAGCCACACACTACACTCCCTAAAAAAATTAGTTTCAAGTGCGCACAGCCACCCAGATGTGGTTAGGTTAGCTGAATGCGTCACTTGCTGGCGGGGTAAGTGTGCGCTCTCACACTTGGCAGTGAAACCGCACACTACACTCCCTAAAAAAATTGGTTTGAAGTGCGCACAGCCACCGAGATGTGGTTAGGTTAGCTGAATGCGTCACTTGCTGGCGGGGTAAGTGTGCGCTCTCACACTTGGCAGTGAAGCCGCACACTACACTCCCTAAAAAAATTAGTTTCAAGTGCGCACAGCCACCGAGATGTGGTTAGGTTAGCTGAATGCGTCACTTGCTGGCGGGGTAAGTGTGCGCTGTCACACTTGGCAGTGAAGCCGCACACTACACTCCCTAAAAAAATTAGTTTCAAGTGCGCACAGCCACCCAGATGTGGTTAGGTTAGCTGAATGCGTCACTTGCTGGCGGGGTAAGTGTGCGCTCTCACACTTGGCAGTGAAACCGCACACTACACTCCCTAAAAAAATTGGTTTGAAGTGCGCACAGCCACCGAGATGTGGTTAGGTTAGCTGAATGCGTCACTTGCTGGCGGGGTAAGTGTGCGCTCTCACACTTGGCAGTGAAGCCGCACACTACACTCCCTAAAAAAATTAGTTTCAAGTGCGCACAGCCACCGAGATGTGGTTAGGTTAGCTGAATGCGTCACTTGCTGGCGGGGTAAGTGTGCGCTGTCACACTTGGCAGTGAAGCCACACACTACACTCCCTAAAAAAATTAGTTTCAAGTGCGCACAGCCACCCAGATGTGGTTAGGTTAGCTGAATGCGTCACTTGCTGGCGGGGTAAGTGTGCGCTCTCACACTTGGCAGTGAAACCGCACACTACACTCCCTAAAAAAATTGGTTTGAAGTGCGCACAGCCACCGAGATGTGGTTAGGTTAGCTGAATGCGTCACTTGCTGGCGGGGTAAGTGTGCGCTCTCACACTTGGCAGTGAAGCCGCACACTACACTCCCTAAAAAAATTAGTTTCAAGTGCGCACAGCCACCGAGATGTGGTTAGGTTAGCTGAATGCGTCACTTGCTGGCGGGGTAAGTGTGCGCTGTCACACTTGGCAGTGAAGCCGCACACTACACTCCCTAAGGTGGAGTACGTGCTAGCAGCAACGCACTGGTCTGCCACAGAAAAAATAACGCTCTATGGCTTATTAGGAACAAAAATCGATCTGGTGCAAAAACAAAAATGAAACAGCACCTCAGCTAAGCCTCTGACTGCAGCTGTTAGCAAAGCTGAGTGAGTAAGCTAAGCTATGAGGTCCGTCCTGTGTGCACTAAGGCTTCTCCTTCCTTCCCTCCCTGCCTGCCTGCCTACACAGCACTACTCCGTCCTCCTCCTAGCTCTCAGAAGAGCTTTTTGGGTTAATATAAGGAATCTTCCCTACACTGACAATCCCTGATCTGCTCCAGCATATATCTCTCTCTCCCTATACTAGGTCAGATCGTCTCAGGAATGTGCCCAAAATGGCGGGGACAAGCCTTATATACTGCCTTGCCTGTCATAGATGACATAGGCATGACGATGGACAGCAGCCAATCATAGTCCTGACACAACCAACTTTGCTATGCCATTACTGACTATGATTGGCTATCTTCACAAGTTTTCTGACCTAACACGCACGCTGTGCTGACTCGCAACATAACAGATTCTGTATTCCACAGTCCGAATCCCGAATACAGTATACAGGACTCGGATTCGTAGACTCGTAGGACTCGGAATCGTAGACTCGCTCAGACTCGCTGCTGACAGCGGGTATCTGTGACGAGTCAAGCTTATTGCCATTGAATTCCATTGGACTCGTCACTGTGCGAGTCCAAGCTGGGAGATTCGCCGAGTAACGAGTCCTGCGAGTACCTTCAGAATCGCCGAGTCCCGAGTCCTAGCGAGTAGACTCGCCCATCCCTAGTCCTAACGACCGCGCTCAGGTAAGATCGTTGGTGAGATCATTACGACATTGTAGCGTGTAACGGTACCTTAAGTCAGATGCCTTCTGTAGCTCACACTATAGAGAGCTTAATGAGGAGCTAGACAACAAGATTCTGCAAACAATAATATCCTGTAAATGATTGGAACTGGAAGAGGTGGGCCCCTCGGCAAGGGAATGACGCTTCACCGCAGAGGAAATCTTGAGATTGCTGTACAACGCAGCTACACTGTGCTACTGTGTGCCTGCCGTCTGCACTTTGGAGATATGATGGATCCACCCCAACAGATGCCAGCTCTGGAGGATGTAATCTTCCTCACCCCCCCAGGGGCTTACGATTCTTCACCAAATCAGGAGCAGCCCGCCGAGACGATGTCTACATTTACATATGTGAGCTGGAATATGACCGTGTTGTCCGCATTGGGCCTGATATTCAGCAAGGTCAGAATCCAGTACTATTCCCGCATGCCTCATGAGAATGTAGCTCAGAGTCAGGAGGTCAGCTGTTCCATATGCCAGCCAGAACCACCACAGGTCAGAGGCAGGATCCTACAGCATGCCTGGTCTTATTAAACCTGCAGCCAGTGTTGCAGCCGCTGGATCAGTGAATTGATGAGTAGGAGGAGGGCGACGAAAAAGACAAGGAGGTAAGGCTATGTGCACACTGGCCGGGTTTTAGTGGCGGCGGCGGCTGGGCGGGACCCGACAAGAAGCTCCGGAGCCGTCCAGCGGCTTCCTGTCGGGTCCGTGCTGCGGGAGACGGGCGGGTGTGCGGCGGGTGCACAGCGGGTTAGCGCCGGCGATTCTGCAGCGGCTGGAAGCAGCACATGATTCTGCTTGCAGCCGCTGCAGAACCGGCCGGATTATAGAACATGCTCATTCTTTGCTAACCCGCTGGGAATCCAGCGGGTTAGCAACGGATGAGCATGTGGAAACCGCCGGTGTGTGCACACCGGGTGTCGGTTTCCATAGGTTTATATGTTAACCCAAAAGCCGCTTTTGGATTAACATAAATTTGCATAAACCTCATGGAAACCGACCGGCGGTTTCCGCGGCTAAACCTGCACTAACCCGGCCAGTGTGCACATAGCCTAATAGTGTCAGAAGCCCCTGTTTCCCTGTGTTGTGTAGTGAACCGCCCCAAGGCTAGGTATACTCGGATCCCAGGCGTTGGATACTGGGGATGTCACAGGCAGTCGTTGCCCGGGACCGTGCCCTGGGGGTCGCTTTAAAAAGGGGGGTTTATTTACAGGGATTTGATTGTAGAAGTCATGACGCCAACTACGGAGTCTGGTGATGGCACCAGTGCTGCAGCTGACCTCCGGGGATGATGGATGGGCAGCCTGATGGTGTAGCTCCTCGTAGGCGGAGCAGATTCCCTGGGGCATTGATGTAGGGATAGGATTTGGCACAGGGTTGAGGCTCTGCAGGCAGGAGGTAGTTACAATCTCTGTTCTGGACAGGACCAGGGCTGTAAGAACTGGCACTGTCCAGGGTACACTCCAGGTGGTCGGGATGCTATGTAGGATTTCCACAGCAAGTGAATTGTAATTCCTCCTTGTCCCTTCTTTTACTTGTGGTGAAGCCCTGACCTGTATAAAACCTGGTAACAGGTAAAAGGGATAGACGTGATGGATTTGGGCATTCGGGGTGGCCCCCTAGCAAAAAAAACTGGCCATGTTAGAGACAAGATGGATATGGACTCTCGGTACCCTCCAACCCGGAGGATTAAATGAAAAGATCAGTTTCGCTCCATTTCTTTAGCTTTGCATACTGCGGCTGTAGTAGTTGGATGACCTAATCAGGTTTCTCTTTTATACATTTTTAACAGGCCTACCTCACATTTTTGGAAATTTTGATGAGAAAAGAATTCCTTACCTGAAACTATATTGTCAATGGGATAGGAACTGTGAAAAATACTGCAGACATAATCATATGTGAAATGATGGTTACTAATGTTGATTTGATTTACAGATGGACACATTCTATGCAACTATATGCTATTGTATTCCTCCTGTTTATTTGATAGGGGTTCTTTACAGGGCCCATATAAGATTTATGCATACAGGATGTGTAATTTTCATGTATATGATTGTAAGATGTATCTATAATCACTTTTGCAAAAAAGTGTCCCATATGCCTTTGTACCCTATATTTCTTATGATATAGGTATCACGTTCCATCTAAATATGTTCTTTGTCCTAGCGACAATGAATTGTCACTGCAGTGACTCTATATACACTTTTTTAAAATAATTTTGCCCTTTGAAAAGATGGCGGCTGCAGCATCAGCCTGGCAGGCTGCGTATTGGGCTTGCCCGGCGCCTACTAATGGTTAGGCGGCCATGTGATCCATATGTCCGCCCCCATGTTGACGCGGGCCGGCCGTATGTGTCGCCGCCGGGTGTGTGAGCATGCGTGCGCGAGTGCCAGCGCCTCTATTGGTTGACGTTGGTCACATGCTTGTGGCCGCACCAACCGATGACGCGACGCGGCCTCGCGCTTCCGGCTCACAGCACTGTGATGCGCGCGCCATGTCTTTTCAGGTGTCATCAGTTTCCATTAGTTAGTACGCCTTTTTAAACCCTCAAATCACTGCCACAGGTGACCCCTGATGAAGGCCACGAAACGATCGTAGGGGTCCGTGGTCCCCCTCTTTTGCAGTGGTGTTGGTGTTGGTAATTATGAACAGCATGTCCACTCTGAGCTGTCCTCTCACCTCTCCTCCTGCTCCCTCTTTGACCGCCTGCAATCTGGCTTCCGACCCCTCCACTCCACTGAAACAGCCCTGACCAAAGTCACAAATGACCTACTGACTGCCAAAAGCAAGCGCCACTATTCTGTTCTCCTCCTCCTCGACCTGTCAGCCGCCTTCGACACTATTGACCACTCCCTTCTACTACAGATCCTGGAATCTCTTGGCATCACGGACCTTGCCCTCTCTTGGATCTCCTCATACTTAACGGACCGTACCTTCAGCGTCACCCACTCCCACACATCCTCCTCGCCCTACCCCCTATCTGTCGGGGTCCCCCAGGGCTCGGTTCTTGGACCATTACTGTTCTCAATCTACACTCTCGGCCTAGGGCAACTCATTGAGTCCCATGGCCTCCAATATCACCTCTACGCCGACGACACCCAAATCTACCTGTCTGGTCCTGACATCGCCTCCCTTCTATCCAAAATTCCACACTGCCTGTCCGCCATCTCATCCTTCTTCTCTGCTCGCTTCCTTAAGCTGAACATGGACAAAACAGAGTTCATAGTCTTCCCCCAAGACGCTCCCCCTCACTACCTGACCTATCCATCGTCGTCAACGACTGCTCTCTCTCTCCAGTCCCCCATGCCAAGTGCCTCGGGGCCATCCTTGACTCTTCCCTCTCCTTCAAGCCCCACATCCAGGCCCTCGCCACCTCCTGCCGACTCCAGCTCAAAAACATCTATAGGATTCGCAATTTCCTTGACCACGACACTGCTAAAACCCTTATTCACGCTCTCATCATCCCCCGCCTCGATTACTGCAACATCCTGCTCACCGGCCTCCCCAATACCTCCCTTGCACCTCTCCAATCTATCTTGAACTCTGCTGCCCGCCTAATCCATCTGTCTCCCCGCTACTCCCCTGCCTCCCCCCTCTGCCAAGCCCTCCATTGGCTCCCTACTTCCCAGAGATCCCGGTTTAAAACATTAACCATGACATTCAAAGCTATTCACAACCTGTCCCCTCCATACATCTCTGACATGGTCTCCCGATACCTACCCTCACGCAACCTGCGATCCTCCCAAGAGCTTCTCCTCTACTCCCCCCTCATCTCTTCTTCGCACAACCGCATACAGGATTTCTCCCGTGCTTCACCCAGACTCTGGAACTCACCGCCCCAACACATCAGACATTCTCCTACCCTGGGAACCTTCAAAAGAAGCCTGAAGACCCACCTCTTCCGCCAAGCCTACCACCTGCAATAAGACCCGGTCCACCACACCGCCTCATGACTGGAATTTCCCCCTCCTACTGTATCCCCACCCGCCCCTCGTAGACTGTGAGCCTTTGTGGACAGGATTTCTCCCCTCTTGTATCTGTACGACCGAATTGTCAACATTTATTGTTACTTGTATTGTTACTATGTTACTTGTCCTAGTCTGCCCTTTTTAGCATGTAAAGCGCCTTGGAATATAATGGCGCTATATAAATAAATAATAATAATAAATAATAATAATAATTATATACCGAGTACATCGTTCTTAAGCATTAGTTGGTGGTTGTTTTTCTTGCATTTTTGCCTGCTACACTTTCCTATCTGCTAATAAGTGAATTCACATTTATAAACTACATTGATTCATGGAAGGTGTTTTTGGGTGAATATACAATAGTAATAGCTTTGTATGATATGTATGTTCATCTTTATATGTATTGCAGTTGATTTACACCTGTAAAGAGCAGTGCACAACTGTGTGTATGTTAAAACTGCTATATTGTAAATGTATCTGTATACAACCCCAATCCTTTTGTTTTATGTATTTTTACTCTGTGCTCTGTATCCGGTATCACCAAAGGGGTCCATCTCACCACTGGTTGGTGAACCTTGTTGTGTGTCTGTCCACCTTGTTTTAAATAAACCTTGTTCACTTTTGCATATTTAAGACAGTTTGGTTGTACTTTCTATATCTATTGGTATTATACATATACGACTTAGTCTTTGTCTATGAAATGGTACTCCCTATTGTTATGGGGTTATAGATAGGTACCTATACTATGAAGGTTTCTAAATAAAAAAACATTACTGTGTACGGTTATAATTGGACCTAACTCATATTTACATTACTATATTTATTGAGCTATAGATAATTTGTAATCAACATTAAGTCCTTTAGGTCGTAATGTATTAAGTCTCCTAATCCACTGTAATTCTGTAATGTGCAGCTGTTTGGCTCTATCCCCTCCACGTCTTATTGGGGGTACTGTGTCTATAATGTGAAATGTCAAGTCCTTCTCCGTGTGCTTCATGTCTAGACAATCAACAGCTCAGCACCACACTGTTAAACAAACCGATAGGAACAAACTACTGCATTTAGAGTAGCCACCACCCTGAGACGTTAAACAACGCCATCCCGCTAGGCCAATTCAAAAGAGCTGAAAGAATTGTCAGTGACAAAAAGGAAGCAGAACGGACTATAGGTGTAATGGTGGATACATTTAAACAGAGGGGATATCCAACTAGAGTACTTGAACATAATCGTCAGAAATTGAAGACTTATGCGGTTAATTCCAACATATAAAATACACCTAGAATACCATTAGTAATGACCTATGGAAAGGAAACGAAGGAAATCTCTAAAATAGTCCTAAAACATTGGCCTTGTCGCGGCTGATGAGCAAACGGACATTGGCCAATGTGTGTACCAAGAACCCCAAGAAAATAAAAAAATAAGATTTTGAGTTTTTTGAAAAAAACGCAAGTTTTTAAATTTTATCCTCAAATATATACCGCTTGTTAGCATGTGTGCATCACTGGTAGTAACTGAGTGCTGCAGAGAATTTTATTCTAGTTGTTTGACCCAGTGTCCCTACTGGCACCAGTTCACATTATGTCTGTGAGTGCTGTGCAGTTTTTTTCTGTTTTGTGTATGATAATCTGGCTCCATGTCTGCAACTTGCACCCTCATCACACACAGGTGGTCTTAAATCACAAGGTTTTTCGGACGAAGTACCTTCATGTCCACGCTGCTGTCAGAAAGGCATACCAATGACACGGGACGTCCAGGTATTTAGTGATATAGATTTATTTCCTTATCTCCAACGCGTTTCGGAGCCACGTGCCGAGCTCCTTCCTCAGGGAATATCAGGTGGACAGGTGGTCTTAGGTTGAGATGGTGTCCTCCCACTTGAGAGTGGAATAGGGAGGAAAAGGGGGACAGGGATGTCAGCGTTAGGACTCATCAGACCTGGGGTCGCCTTGTCGCGGCAGATGAGCAAACGGACATTGGCCAATGTGCGTACCAAGAACCCCAAGAAAATAAAAAAATAAGATTTTTGAGTTTTTTGAAAAAAACGCAAGTTTTTAAATTTTATCCTCAAATATATACCGCTTGTTAGCATGTGTGCATCATTGGTAGTAACTGAGTGCTGCAGAGAATCTTTTTCTAGTTGCTCGACCCAGCATCCCTGCTGGCACCAGTTCACATTATGTCTGTGAGTGCTGTGCAGTTTTTTCTGTTTTGTAGATAGATAGATAGATAGATAGATAAATAGATATAGATAGATAGATAGATAGATAGATAGATAGATAGATAGATAGATAGATAGATAGATAGATAAATAGATATAGATAGATAGATAGATAGATAGATAGATAGATATTTGAAAAAATGAAAAAATAACACCAAACTTAAAGTAATGTGGACTTCTTGCTTGAGAAAGGATTTTATATTTGAAACATTGCCACGCCATTGGGCAATAAAGAAGTCCACATCACTTTAATTTTGGTGTTGTTTATTCATTTTTTCAAATATCATAAAGGGATACTTGGTAGGTGTTTGCAAAAAGCGCTGCACTACTGTAAGGTAATTTTTGCGCTGTTCCTATTGGGGGGGATCACGGCTGGTCGATCCCGTGCCCTGGACCCTCAATGGCGGGGAACGGTGGGGGATAAGGAAATATTTACAATTGAACGTGACGCCACCTGTAGTCCCTGGTAATATGGTACCGGCGCTGCAAGCCGGCCGCTGAGGTGATGGTGGGTGCAGCAGAGTGTGGAACAGCTCCCCACAGGTGGGCAGCGGGGATGGATGAGGGGAGTAGTAGTTAAGTCTTCGCTCATACAACGGTGAATGGCGACGGATAGACAAGCACACAGACACACAGGGATTGTTGTTTCGGTAGCTTTTACTGATGATAACGTAACAGGTACAGTCCAGAGTAGTAACCAGGTCCCGGTGCAACTTGGGACTTCCACCTTAGAAAGTTATGAGGCCTCCTCTGTGTCTTTGCTCTGTGATGTGGGATGAGTCCTGCCTGAGCCTGAACCCACCGCTTCTTCTCCCTCTTTGGGCTTTGTCCTAAACTGTCAATGAAGTCCTTCTGCGGGGTCCCTGCTTCTCCTATGGCCCCTGGTCCTGTACTTGGTCAGTTTAGTGTCTCTTTACTTGCTCTACTCAGGGCTGAACTCCTCCTGAGTCTGCTGGGCTTTTGCTGTAGCTCTGTAAGCTGGCAGCATCGGACTCCAGTGTCCGGGTGTACTAAAGGGTTGTGTTATCTTTTTCCCTTTTCTTAGTTCCCTGCTTCTCCACTTGCCTCCAACCCTTTCCCTAAGGTGCGCACATCGGTCAGTGGTCCCTGGTCCTGGGCCAGGATCTCTCTCAGCGACCAAAAGCTCCGTCTCCTCTCTCTTCCCTCTCCTCAGTAGACTGAACTGAACTGAAACTACAGGGACTAACAAATTCCTCCCCTCAGGCCTGGATGTTCTTAAAGGAGAACTGACTAAAAGCAGATAGTAGAGCTCCCCCTTCAGGTCTGGGGTGGAAGGTGGTGTGTGCTGTGCTAACCAAGGTGTAAGTCCTTCCTTGCACCGGTGGTGCCTGTGGCAATCCCCCGCAGGGGTGCCACACTATTTTTATTACAGATAGATGGCGTACAAAGCCATACACAACCTGGCCCCACCATGCATCTCTGACCTGGTCTCCCGATACCTACCCTCACGCAACCTCCGCTCCTCCCAAGAACTCCTCCTCTGCTCCCCCCTCATCACCTCTTCACACAACCGAGTCCAGGACTTCACCCAGGCATCTGCCTTACTCTGGAACTCCCTGCCCGAACACGTCAGACACTCTCCTATCCTGCGTAGCTTCAAATGTCACCTGAAGACTCACCTATTCCGTCAAGCCTACAACCTGCCATGAGACCCAGGCGACTGCACCATACCTGACATTCCCCCATCCTACTGTATCCCAACCTGTCCCTCGTAGACTGTGAGCCCTCGTGGACAGGGTCCTTGCCCCTCCTGTACCTGTACGTCCTAATCGCCTAGATTTAGTGTACTTGTCTCCCTTATCCTCATGTAAAGCGCCATGGAACCTAATGGCGCTATATAAATAAATAATAATAATAATAAAAAAATATTCAAAAGAAAAGAAAGCAGCACTCCAAAACAGATCCACAAAAGTGTGGCCTTTATTAGGCTAGATTATTAGAAGATAGATAGATAGATAGATAGATAGATAGATAGATAGATTAGATAGATAGATACTAAACAATCTCCATGCAAATATGTTACATTAAAGGAAATATGGGAAAAAAATCATTACTATTGTGGTAAAACAAGAACTCGCTTTAGCGCTTGTGAATACATTTCCGCTTGGTTGGAGATTAGGTGGAGCATTTCCTTTCTCCGGGTGAATAGAACAGAAGATATAATGTAATATACCTTTCACAGTCGCTTAAGAACTATTGATGTGAGATATGTCACCGGCAGTTTATGTTCCTTGTCTTCGCAGTCGCAGCATTGTTTCATAGAAGCTTTACACCCGTCTTACACGTTTCGGCTTTTGGTGGGGTATTGTGTCTTTCTTAATGGTCTCTTGTACACATTCACATCTGCTCTGTTGTTTCATGTTTGCCCATTCAAAGTAATAAAGGCTGCTGTGAAGAAAAGTCTACAGGGAAGTTTGTAGTTATCAATGGAGATGATCAGAAATCCCCAAAGTTCTGTTTTTAGCAAGCAAAACAAAAAGGCTAGAAACACAACAGTGTTACTGATCATGTGCTGATGACTCACATCAAAATCATTCAGTATCTAAGCCATCCTTACTAATGTAATGCTATGAAAAGTGTCAGATCAGATACACCACCGCTCAGAATGATCCCATAACATTATGGGTAATGTTTCCAGCCAGTGGTGTAACTTGAAGGTCATGGTTCCCAATGTGAAAGCTCCCCAATTATTGCAAGTCTTTAATAGCATTAGTCTTTTTCTTTACACCAAAGGGATTTTTGGGGCCCAGGTGCAATTGCACCCCCTGCACCTGTTGTAGTCACACCCCTGTTTCCAACTATTAAGAGCAAACCAACAAGGGTCACTTCTAGAGAACTGAACTTGGAGGGCAGAGATTCAAAATCCAATATTCTTCTGTCTTCCCCCATCTTCTTATTTTAGTTCTGTAATATTTTTGTTCTTCTCTCGCCCCATTCCTGGCATTGATTCTCGCCTATCCAGACTTACGCGTCAGGTCATCCTCAGCAGGCGCCTTCTGCCAAACAGTGACTACTCTGGATCACGATGACCAATCTATTGGCAAAGTCTATGGAACGATTCATCATTATGATTTTTCAGTGTCTTGTATTTGCTGACTTTTTTGTGCCGAATTCATCAAAATGATGCCGGCGTTCATCAATTGTGAGTAAAATAAAACATGTCCTTCGCTTCTGTCTTTAACTTATTTTGTGACTTTTTAGTTCAAAAATCGCATGTTCTGCTAAAATGTAGCAAAAATTGACCCACATAAAACCAAGGAGCGGGCGACTAGAGTACATTGGAGCCCCATTGTGCAAAGGATGAATTGGGCAAAATCATCTGGAAGCCCTAATTCATCCCACAGTGGTGACCTTCAACATAGAACACATAAATTGACTTTAAATAGGTGAAATTGGAAAGATGAATAAGGCACAAACAAAAAAAGGTGTAAAGCACTAAAAACTCAACAAAAAAAACATTGCAAGATCCTACAGTAGATATCCAGGAGGGGATTAAAGGTGAAGAACGGGATGGTGTCATCATTGACTACTGCCAAAAAGCTCGCAGCACAACAGGATCAACTATGGTACTGCATTATATACTGTACTAGATGGTGGCACGATTCTAATACATCGGGTATTCTAGAATATGTATATATGACTGAAGAACAGCACACTACGACTGACAGACTTGTAGACAGGAGTGAAGGACGTCACACTGACTGACAGCCTTGTAGACAGGAGTGAACTCGTCACACTATGACGCAGCATTCAAATTGCGTGCCAAGCCGCACGGCGCGTCTGTCATTGGTCGCCGTAGCGACCAATGAGAGACGTGAAATTTAAGCTGCGCGCCAAGCCGCGCTACTTCTCTGATTGGTCGCCGTGGCCGCAGCGACCGATCAGCGAAGTGGCGCGGCTTGGCGGGAAATATGAATCCTGCTGATTCGTCGCTGCTAAACGCAGCGACCAATCAGAGAACCAGCGCGTGCCATGGCGCCATATTTTAAATACACTGTGCGGCTTGGCGCGCGCCACTACTCTAATTGGGCGCCGCGTTCAGCATGATGAATCAGGGGAGCCGCGCGCGCCAAGGCGCCCTGTTTACAAATGAACAGGGCGACTGAACGCGGCGACCAATCAGAGGAGTGGCGCGCGCCAAGCCGCACAGTGTATTTCAAAAACTGTGCCATGGCGCACGCCGCTATTCTGATTGGCCGCCGCGTTCAGCAGTGACCAATCAGAATAGCGGCGTGCGCCATGACACCATATTTGAAATACAATGTGCTCAATGTAATGCAAATATGGCACCATGGCGCGTGCTGCTATTCTGATTGGTCGCTGCTGAACGTAGCGGCCAATTAGAATAGCAGCGCACACAATGGCGCCATATTTGAAATACACTATGTGGCTTGGCACACACCGTTCCTCTGATTGGTCGGTGCTGAATGTGTTCAGCGCCGACCAATCAGAGGAGTGGCGCGCGCCAAGGTGCCATATTTAAAATTATTATAAAAGTATTTTAAATAAGGCGCCTTGGCGCATGCCACTCCTCTGATTGATCGGCTGTGGTGACCAATCAGAAAAGTACCGCAGCTTGGCGCTCAGTTTGAATGCCGCTCGGGGCACTACTGCTGCGAGCAGCCTGGAGATGACCGGCTGACGCCGGGTTTCAGCTTGGCGCGAATTTTGAATGTGCGCGGCTGTTTCGCATAATCCTCACTCATTGGTGGCCGCCGATTTCCGTGACAGACAGAGGACATTAGGCAATTATATAGTAGATATGTAATATTTCTTGGTTCAATGACTTAAAAGAAATATATTTTTACAGTATATCAAAAAAGGGAGTACACCCATCACATTTTTTTAAAATATTTTATTATATATTTCCATTTGACAACACTGAAGTTATAATAATAATAATAATAAAACTTTATTTGTATAGCGCCAACATATTCCTCAGCGCTTTACAGTACAATATACAATACAGAATGGTAGGTAATACAGAACAGTAGTTACATACAATAAACATAGAATCAATGTAGGAAATACAATAAAAAGGCAAAAAATTAAAGGTGACCCTGCTCAAAGGAGCTTACAATCTAAGACGGGATGGGAACACAAAGTACAGGGGCTTATAACAATGAATATCTTACGTCTAAATGACTACTGTTAGAGAGAAGGATAGGCCGTCCTGAAGAGGTGTGTTTTTATGGAGCGTCTGAAGCTATGCAAGTTGTGGATGGTCCTAATTTCTTGGAATAGAGAATTCCAGAGGATTGGTGCAGCTCAAGAGAAGTCTTGGAGTCGGGAATGGGAGGTACGGATTAATGCCGATGTTAGTCTGAGGTCGCATTCAGAGCGAAGGGGATGGGTGGGGTGGTAGACAGAGATGAGGGTAGAGGGTTTGGGAGGTGCCGCACCATGAATAGATTTGTGGGTGACAACAAGCAATTTGAATTGGATTCTATAATGTACGGGTAGCCAATGCAGTGACTGGCACAGAGCAGAAGCATCTGAGTAACGGTTTGCTAGATAGGTGATCCTGGCTGCTGCATTGAGGATAGACTGGAGAGGGGAAAGCTTACTGCGGGGGAGGCCAGCTAATAAAGAATTACTGTAGTCAAGGCGGGAATGAATCAGGGCCACGGTGAGGGTTTTAGTTGTTTCCATGTTGAGGAAAGGGCGAATTCTGGAGTTATTTTTCAGGTGCAAGCGACAGGAGTGGTTGAGAGATTGTATATATGGGGTGAAGGAGAGACCAGTGTCCAACATAACACCCAGACAGCGAGCCTGCTGACTGGGCGTTATCGTGGTGCCACACACTGAGAGAAAGATGTCAGGTTTAGGGAGGTTGGCAGAGGGTGGAAGCAGAAAAAGTTCAGTTTTGGAAAGGTTGAGTTTCAGATAGAGAGACGACATGATATTGGAGACTGTGGTTAGACAGTCATTGGTGTTCTGTATTAGAGCAGGAGTAAGGTCAGGGGAGGAAGTGTATAGTTGTGTGTCATCAGCGTAAAGATGGTACTGGAAGCCAAATCTGCTGATGGTCTGTCCGATCGGGGCTGTGTAGAGAGAGAAGAGAAGAGGTCCAAGGACTGAACCCTGAGGGACCTCAATAGTGAGGGGAAGAGGGGAGGAAGTGGAGCCAGAGAATGATACACTGAAAGAGCGGTCAGAAAGATAGGAAGAAAACCAGGAGAGACCGTGTCCTTGATGCCAATGGAGTGCAGCATAGAG